>CAUYQV010097451.1:0-13542 GCA_963574575.1 Galagoides demidoff
ATGGAATGGCAGAGCTGCAGGGTGCGGCCCTGTAAGCTAGAGGTTAAGGAATGCAGTAAACAGCTAGGAATGGGGTTTGGGCGACAAAATGGAGTTAGTCTGGCTCTCTCAACAAAATGGAGTTAGTCTGGCTCTCTCATCAAAATGGAATTAGTCTGGCTCTCTCACTGGCACCTCAACCCTTCATAAAAATGAAGATGTACCTGTTAGAGGCCTAAACCCTTCCCCATCTCCCCTCAGAACAAAAGGGCTACCTGGCCCGGCCCCAAGAGTTCCTCTGGAAAGACGCTAGCCCTCCAAAGCTTTCCAGCAATCTGTGGAATCTTCCTAAATTCATTACAAAAACAAGCCCCAAACTACTCTCAGGTGCAGCACCGTCTTTGCCCAGAAAGGTCTCAGTCCCCTTTCCTTAAACTTGTCCTGAGCCTCTGGTCTCTTCTCTGGGTACACCAATGAAGAACCCCTTTCAGTGGCAGTTAAAAGCCAGGAAAATTGGAGGTGCCGGTAGCTCAGTGAGTAGGGTGCCAGCCACAGACACCGAGGCTAGCGGGTCTGAATCCACCCCGGGCCAGCTAATCAACAATGACAACTGTAACAAAAGATAGCCAGGCCTTGTGGCAGGCGCCTGTAGTCCCAGCTACCTGGGAGGCTGAGGCAAGAGAATCACCTGAACCCAAGACTTTGAGCTTGCTGTGAGTTGTGACGCCACAACACTCTACAGAGGGCGACACAGTGAGACCATCTTAAAAAAAAAAAAAAAAAGCTAGGCGTTGTGCATTGTGGTGGGCACCTGTAGTCCAGGAGAATCGCTTATACCCAAGTTTGAGGTTGCTGTGAACAGTGACACCTCGGCATTCTACCTAGGACTACAGCTTGAGACTCTGTCTGAAAAAAAAGCGTCAGTAAAGTTGAGACCCAAGGCGAGGACAGAACCTACAGCAGAGACTGGATTTTTTCCTTGTACCCAGGTAGAGCCAAAGACTCAGGATAACTTCAGAGGGAACAAAAGGTTGTGTAAAAAAAAGTGACCATGCTATCTTACCTGTGTCGACTGCGAATAATGACTACCAAGTCATAGTAATGGTAAACTGTAAACATGGATCTAACCTACCTCTGATATAACTGTATTAGAAGAAGGGGGTGGGGGGTGGCAGGAGGCGTGGGGGACGAAAGGAAATGCCTGTGTGAATGTGTCTGAAAAGCTATCAGTGAATCAATAGAGAGGGGAAGTTGCCAAACTGTTTTGAGAGTCGATGGACCATTTCCTATTCCCATCATCAATATATGAGCTGCACTATTTCTGCATATTTGTAGTCATTTGCTAAAAGAAAACTTTAAAAGAATAAGAAAAGGATGATTAAAATCTCCCCAAAATCTTTAAAAATAGCTAAATGAACACTTTTTTTTTTTTTTGTAGTTTCTGGCTGGAGCTGGGGGCTCAGTTTGAACCCACCACCTCCGCATATGGGGCCAGCGCCCTACTCCTTTGAATCACAGGCGCCGCCCCCCACCCCTTTTTTTTTTTAGAGACAGAGTATCACATAAAGCCCTCCGTAGAATTCTGTGTGGTCACATCTCACAGCAACCTCCAACTCCTGGGCTCAGGCGATTCTCTTGCCTGAGCCTCCTAAATAGCCGGAACTACAGGCGCCTGCCACAACGCCCAGCTATTTTTTCTTTTTTTTTAAGACAAGAGTCTTACTTTATTGCCCTTGGTAGAGTGCTGTGGCGTCACAGCTCACAGCAACCTCCAGCTCCTGGGCTTAGGCGATTCTCTTGCCTCAGCCTCCCGAGTAGCTGGGACTACAGGTGCCCGCCACAATGTCCAGCTATTTTTTTGTTGCAGTTTGCCCCGGGCCGGGTTTGAACCTGCCACCCTCGGTACATGAGGTACTGAGCCATAGGTGCCGCCCCATGAACACTTATTTTTTAAAATCTCTAGTGTCCAGTTTTAAAAATACCAGTCTTATCTCGGCGCCTGTGGCTCAAGGGGCAAAAGCGCCAGCGACATACACCAAGAGCTAGCAGGTTCCAATCCAGCCCAGGCCTGCCAAACAATGCAATTATAACCAAAAAATAGCCTACTTGGTAGGCTGAGGCAAGAGAATCGACTGGGCCCAGGAGTTAGAGGTTGCTGGGAGCTGTGATGCTACAGCACTCTACCCAGGGCGACAACTTGAGGCTCTATCTCAAAAAAAAAAAAAGTAAATGTAAAATGTGTTTTAATCCTTAATATTCATAACCACTAAATATCTAAATGGTGAAGACAGGGGATAAAGGAATTCTATATTCTATTATGTTAAACCTCTTTAAGCCTTCTTTTTCTCACCTGCATAGCAAGTAAGTTGTTGACAACATACAGCTTTGTGAATTGATATATTATTCTTGTTGTAATTTTAAGTTCTTCAATGCTTAGAGGATAAATTAATATATTTGTAGTACTGTTTTTACCCAGTTTAAACTTTTTATTCTCTTTAAGCCATGAATTTTAAGAATTGATTTAGTAAAACTTATCTTTGGGAGAACAAATATGTACAAGGATATTTATGCATAAATTTAACAATTATAAGGAAAATAATTTTGTGATGATTGCATAATTTATTCTTGCATTTCTGGATTCACATCTTTGGACAATGTCTCTCATAGTGCTTCAGATCAATGTGACCAAATACAAACAGAGGTAAGAAATAACCTTGCTTACTAGGGTTTGCTCTGTTTGTCTCTTGGAACTCTCAGAACAGGCTGTAATACAGGATGAGAGATTATGTAAATAAAGGCCTCATCCATTCCAGTGGAAGCCCTGTTATGTGAAAAAAGCTATTTAAACTGAAAGGGCCAGACCAGTGCCATTTTGTTGTTTACTGCATAAGTTCTGTTTCTAGCCCCTCCACCTCCCTCCACCCCAACCTCCACCGGCAGGGCCACTCCCTGCTGCCTCCTCCACCCCAGGTTGCATAGCCACTGAGCCATAAACTGAGTCACCTTAGGCAAACAGCTGCCATAATAAACAATAAGTTTCTATTACCTTGAAATACAGGTATTTCCCTCTAGCCACCTAATCAGGCTGCACCAACTCTAGCCCCCCCTGAAGAAATCCCCCACCCCGCACCTGTTCGAATGCAAATCCTCCGTTACTAATGAAATCACCAACCACCAATCAAAAGTGTACTCGTACCTGACTCTACCCTTCTTGCTTTCTGTATCCCATAAAAACTTCCCCCACCCCAGGTTTGGGGCTCGACCTCAGCTTGCATGCCAGGAGAGTCCAGACCCGGGTTTGAATAAATCTCACCTCTTGCTTTTTACATCAGAGTGTATCTCGGATTCGTCTGTTGGGGCCATTTGGGGGTATTTTGGGCACAACAAAACCATGCAGTCCCAGTTAAATTGAGCTCTTAACTCACACAACTGAAAGAATAAATATCTGTTGTCTTTAGATATTAAGTTTTTAGGAATTTGTAAGTGACATTAGCATGAATGTGTATCACTAGGTAATTTGTTAAATAAATTACTGAATGTCTTTTTATGAGCAGGGACAATATACAGACTTAAAAAGAATGGAGAAACTTTCAATATAAATGAGGAAAAGTATGATTTTGTTAAATTTTAAAAATCTGTTTAAAAAAATCAGAACAGGGGTGGGGAAGGGAAGGGGAGAAGGGCGGTTGGGTGGTGGGAGGGTGACTGGAAAGATCACCTGTATATCTGTCTAACAAGGGTACAAGTGAACTTTTCTAGAACTAGAATATAAATGTTTCGATACAATGACTAAGCACATGACATGAAATTTTTGTTAACCAGCTTGATGAAAGTATTTCAAATTGTATATGAAAACAGTACAATGTACCCCATGTTTGCATTAACGTATACAGCTATCAATTAATAAAAAAAAAACAGAACAAATTGCAGAAAAAGTGTATGTAGTATGAATATAATTTTTTTTAATGTAAACACATGCAATTCAAAATCCTCCATGTATAAAAAGCCAAATTTGGGTTATCACTTGAGAATTAGATTTGGTAACAGATATCAGGGGCTGGCAAATTCCCCATTTTTATAATTCTCATTGAGTTGAACACTGTGTTCTTTTCTCTGGGTATCTGGCACCATACAAGGCAATGGAAATGTGCAGTATAAAGAAGAGTATTGGGGGGAGGGGGCAGAATGAATAGTCTCAAAAATCTGTCAGATATCAAACATGTCAACAAATGTGTAATGGGATTCCCAGGAAGAAAGTTAAAAAAAAGGAGGGGGCGGCGCCTGTGGCTCAAAGGAGTAGGGCCCAGGCCCCATATGCCAGAGGTGGTGGGTTCAAACCCAGCCCCGGCCAAAAACTGCAAAAAAAAAAAAAAAAAAGGAGAAGGAAAAACAAAGATGTAGTATACATATGGTAAATAATAAAAAAGTGTTCAACATCATTTGAGAAATGTAAGTTAAGTTCACGAGCTGACACTATTACATACCTAAAAGAATGGCTAATATAAAGTATAATGTCAATATCAAGTGGTGGTGAGGATAAAGAGCAACTGATACTCTCATGTGTTGCTAAAATGGCTAAAATAGACTAAAGATACCAAGTGCTGGCAAGGATGTAGAACAGCAGCTATATCACATACTCTGCTGGTAGGGAAAAGATTCGGTAGTTTCTTATAAAGCTGAACACAGCTTACCATTATATCTGAACAATTGTACACTAGAATCGTTATACTACAGAAATAGAAATTTATGTTCACATAAAGCCTTATACACAGATTCAACAGCATCTTTATAATAGTTAAAACCAGGGATTTGTTGTCACAAATCCCATTCATCATGGGTAAAGGCATGAACAAGCTGGTACTCAAGTTTGTATACTACTCGCTGATAAGGGGTTTTCTTTTCTTTTTTTTTTAATCTCCCCATAAGGAGTTTTCTATGAATAACAAAAACATTCCTTCAACACTCATGAAATGCTAAGGGTTTTAGTGGTTGTGGCATGGAATCAAAGACTAAATACATTTCTTTTCTTTTTCTTTCTTTCTTTTCTTTTTTTTTTGTGACAAGAGTTTCACTCTGTAGCCCTGGGTAGAGTGTTGTGGCATCATAGCTCACAGCAACCTCAAACTCCTGGGCTCAAGCAATTCACTTGACTCACCTCCACAGTAGCTGGGACTATAGGCGCCACCACATAAGCTATTTTTTTTAGAGACTGGGTCTCACTCTTGCTCAGGCTGGTCTTGAACTCTTGAGCTCAAGTAATCCATCTGCCTCGGCCTCCCAATGTGCTAGAATTATAGGCGTGAGCCACCGCACCTGCCCCCTTAAATGTATTTCTTATTACACTATCATTATACATAATAATAATCAATGATTAGAACAGACAACTTTTAAAAATGATGGAACCACTGACAAGGCAACTAGAAATGAGGCTGAAGCTATCTGGTCTAAAAATGCACACCACATTATCTGATGTATAATGAACTTAGACTTAAAACAAAAAGCACTCAAACATTCATCATTTTTAGTGGACTTCATTCCTTCACAAGCCCTTTGATATTTTACTAAAAGTGCTCCACATTCAGCATGTACAGAGCAGTTTCACTTTCTTTTTTTTTTGAGACAGAGCCTCAAGGTGTCCCCCTGGGTAGAGTGCCGTGGCATAGCTCACAGCAACCTTCAACTCCTGGGCTCAAGGGAGTCTCCTGCCTCAGCCTCCCAAGTTGCTGGGACCACAGGTGCCCGCCACAACGCCTGGCTATTTTTTTTCAGTTGCAGCCATCATTGTTCTTTGGTGGGCCCAGGCTGGATTTGAACCCGCCACTGTAGGTGTATGTGGCTGGTGCCTTAGCCACTTGAGCCACAGGCACTGAGCCCAGTTTCACTTTCTATTTGATTTCCTGAAAAATGATGAGGTATCACCAAAATCCTGCCATAAATACTGTCTTCTTAAAGTCACTCTCCAATGTAAACTGACACTCACTGATTCTTATTTCTGGGTAAAAGCTTTGTCATAGTCATCACATTTCAATCAACAAGGAGCTCACCGAAGATTTCTGATGAACCCTGATGATAAAGTCTCTTTTCCCCAGAAGGCTTTCCTAGTCTGTGCATTAGCAGAATTTGTCTTAGTAAACACTTTACAAACACAGGAGCTAGAAATTACTGCTGAAGGCATTTCCACATTGAATGCATTACAGTTTATCCAATATGTTTTCATTAACAGAAAATGTGAGGTAAAAGATCACTGAAGGCACTATACCATATTTACTATATTCACCAAGTATATCATTCTGGGCAGATTCTTTCATCTACTGAGGACACATATCTGACAACAGGTAGTGCCATGATTATATTCCATCTGCTAGAAATAAACTCACATTTGATAAATTCTGAGTTGCCACAAAAGGCATTTCCACAGTCAATGCATTAATAGGGCTTTTGTTTTGCTTAAGTTCACTTGTAATAATCTGTGACTCTCTGTTAGAGGAATTTTCAACTTGGCTGATTCTACCCATTTCTCTTATGTGCATTTTCTTGTGTTTAACAAGGTTTGATAAATGGGAAAAGGCTTTCTCACAATCGCTGCATCCATATGGTCTCTCTCCTGTATGAGTTCTTTGATGCACATTGAGTACTGACTTTGTGGTGAAGGCTTTTCCACATGCATTGCACTTATAAGGTTTCTCTCCTGTGTGAATTCTCTGATGGGTAATGAGACCATATTTGTGTGAATAGGATTTTCCACACTCAGTACATACAAAGGGAGTCTTTCCTGTATGACATCGTTCGTGTTGTATGAGGCATATTTTCTGGCTGAAGGCTTTACCACATACACTGCATTCATATGGTTTTTCTCCTGTATGAGTTCGCTGATGTATAATGAGAGTGCGCTTTGTGGTGAAGCCTTTTCCACATTCGTTGCACGTATAAGATTTCTCTCCTGTATGAGTCCGCTGATGTATAACAAGAGTACGCTTTACCGTGAAGCCTTTTCCACATTCACTGCATATATAAGACTTCTCTCCAGTATGAGATCGCTGATGTACAATGAGATTGCTCTTCACTGTAAAGCCTTTTCCACATTCACTGCATAGGTAGGGTTTCTCTCCTGTGTGAGTTCGCTGATGAACAACAAGATAGCGCTTCATGGTAAAGTCTTTTCCACATTCACTGCATATATAAGGCTTCTCCCCTGTATGAGTTCGCTGATGTACAATGAGATTGCTCTTCACTGTGAAGCCCTTTCCACATTCATTACACACGTAAGGTTTCTCGCCACTATGAGTTCGCTGATGAGCAATTAGGTAGCGTTTCATCATAAAGCCCCTTCCACACTGACTGCATATATAAGATTTCTCTTCTGTATGGGTTTGCTGATGTGCAATGAGGCTGCTTTTCACAGTAGAACCTTTTCTGTGTTCTTTAGGTACATAGGTTTTGTCTCTTGTATGAGTTTTCAGGTGCTTAGGGACTATAAAACTTCTGGATGACTTCTGACATTGACCACTTCTAGGATCCTCTCTTGTATGAATGTTCTCATGGTAAATAAGCTGAGACTTCCTGAAGAAGGTCTGCTCAAATTCAGTGGATGCATGGAGTTTCTCAATTTTTTGAGTCTTCTGATGCTTAAAGACTTGGAATTTAGTATTGGTAGATTGTTCACTTCTAGGGAATTGACTAGTAGTATAAGTATGTTCATATTTAACATGTAGAAGAGTTTTCTCACCTCCACTAAACCCAACAGAGTTATTGATTTCATGTCTTCCCTTCTGGTCGACTAAACTTAAACTTGATTTCACAGTTTTTCTACATAAGTCAAATGTATCATGATTTTGCACTAGAGGCCAAAGGGTTTCACTCAGATGAATAGTATTTCTGAATGCATTATGTTCACTGCATTGTCGCATGCTCTTTAGAAATCTTTGGTTTGGAGAATATGCTTGCAGATGACCATCAACTTTACTGATTCCTAAGAAAGAATAGAACAACAAAATCTTCCATGAGAATGGTTTGGAATGAAAATGCTGACAAGATGAATTGGTGAGGGCTAGCTCTTTGTTGTTAACTATATGATCCCAGTATAAAAGAAAACTATAAAGATATAAGGTGAAATAAATAAGGACCAGATCCTAGAAGCGACAAAAGCTATATTTAAAACTAAATACCTTTTAAAAAAGTTCTTGATCCTGCAATCCCGTTACTAGGCATCTACCCAGAAGACAAAAAGTCACTTTATCATAAGGACATTTGTCAATCAAATTGTGAGAGAACTTACTGAGAAGTAGAACCAGACAAAGCCATTCTCTTAAAACATTTATGTTGGCTCTTGGCTCTGTGCCTGTAGCTCAAGTGGTTAAAATGCCAGCAATATACACCAGAGCTGGCTGGTTTGAAACCAGCCCAGGCCTGCCAAACAATAATGACAACTACAACTAAAAAAAAAAAAAAAAAATAGCCAGACATTGTGGCTGGCACCTATAGTCCCAACTACTTGGGAGGCTGAGGCAAGAGAATTGCTTAAGCCCAGGAGTTGGAGATGGCTAGAGCTGTGATGCCACGGCACTCTACTCAGGGTGACAGCTTGACACTGTCTCAAAAAAAAATTATGTTCATGTTTAACATGTAGAAATTTATGAAATATTTTTAACAATTAAAAAATGCAGACTGTGAGATAAGACAGATAAAAGATGTAAATATCTCAAAAAAATATGCACATGGGGAGACCACAATGTGTATTGGGGGCCCCAAAAGTCAGTTGAACACAACAACACAGGCCTTAGATAAAAGGGACAAGAAATGTCTTATAGAGCCCTAGCCCTTCTCCCACAGAGAGCCCGTACAAAGGTCTCCATGGGCTAAATGAGCCTTGCAAAATATGCTG
This sequence comes from Galagoides demidoff, assembly GCA_963574575.1. Taxonomy (NCBI): domain Eukaryota; kingdom Metazoa; phylum Chordata; class Mammalia; order Primates; family Galagidae; genus Galagoides; species Galagoides demidoff. The sequence goes on from CAUYQV010097451.1 coordinate 8,861, forward strand.
AGAACAGCAGGGACAATTGGCTCCTTGGTGAGAGAGACAATCTCTTGGGGTTTCTTTCTCCCTGACTCCCAAGATGGGTCTGATGTTAGCCTATCTGACCCCAAAGACCCAGAGCCTTACTTGCCTCCTGTGAAAACTATATATGTGGTCAAAACTTGCTATTTGCTCTCACATCCTACTTCTAAACTTTGTTTTTTGTTTCATTAATCACATTCCAATTCTTTAGCTTAGAAATAATGTAAAATAAAATATAAGTATTTAAAAAACAACTTAACTGAAGTAGTTAAAAAGTAGCTAAGTAGTAAAAGTAGCTAAAGTAGTAAAAGATGATGTATAAGACAATTTTTTACTTTCCTCCATAATTATTCATTTGTTGATTTAAATAAAATATATGTAATAAATACTGAGTTAACCTAGAACACGGGGCCTTTGCAGTATCTCACATAAGTGGTGTTGGTCCCCTGAGCCCACTCTTTTTAAATCCTACTTTGTCTGTATTATCTTTATTTCTTTCATTCTCTTGGCTCCCCTGAACAATGGAGATACCCAATGAGTTGTGTGGGGCTGATTCCCTATAGACACTTGCACTAGATTGTTTATCACAGCTCAATTTACAATAGCCAAAATGTAGAAACAACAACAAAAATAAAATAATAATAATAAAAAAAAATAAAAGCAACCTAAATGCCCACCAACCAGGAATGGATTAACAAGCTATGGTATGCATACCATGGACTACCTATTCAGACATTAAAAAAGATGGAGACTTTATATCTTTTGTATTAACCTGGATGGAGTTGAAACACATTCTTCTTAGTAAAGTATCACAAGAATGAGGAAGCAAGAATCCAATGTACTCAATACTAACATGAAGCCAGTAGACAATCTAATACATGCCCAATAAGAGAAAAACTCAAATTAATTCAAGGTGGGAGGAGGGAGAACGAAGGAGCAGGGAGGGGTAAGAGGATGAGTGTGCTCCCACTTACTGGGCACAATGTTAGGGTGTATAGCATACCTCTTGGGAGTGGGACACAATTATAAGAGGGACTTTACCTAACAAATGCAAACATTGTAACCTAATTCTTTGTACCTTCAAATTAACCTGAAACAATAAAAAAAAGCTCCCCTAGGGAATTCTGATGGGCTGCCAAGGTTGAGAATCATAGGTCTAGATCAGTGGTTCTCAAATTGGGCATCAGAATCCTCTGGAGAGCTTATTAAAATACAGGTTACAGGGCCCCACCCCAGAGTTTCTGATTTTGCGGGTCTGGGGAGGGGCTGGAAATTTGCATTTCTGACAAGTTCCCAGGTGGGGCTGATGTTGCTTGTTTCAGAAATGCTAGATCAGGGGTCAGTTGGGAGGCAAACTCTGGCATTGCAGCCCAAGCCCAGCCACCTCTTATGTTTGAATGGTCCAACAGCTGAGAATGGTTTTAAACATTTTTAAGTGGTTGAGGGAAATAAATCAAAAGAATTATGTTTCTCCTCAGGCTTGTGTTGCTGAAAAAAATAAAAATAAGAGAATTATGTTTGATGACATTAAAAAATTTTTTTTTAAGTTCTCATATGGCAAAAGAAATATGTGGAGGAGCTAGTTAGGTATCTTTACATGCCTTTAGTGCTGTGACACCTTCCATTACATACTAGAACAAGACTTCCACAGTCAGTGCCCTTGCTGGTTCTCACTAACTCACCTAGACAGTTTGTATTCTGGATTTTATCTTCAATTATCCATGGTTCTTCTCCTTGTGCCAACTTGGAGAATGCATCTGGTTTGCTAGCTTGCCCTGTTCATGGGAAAAGATGGATGATATAGACATACTGAATTGGGGTATAGTATATCAAGAGTGAAAAATAATACGTTCGATGAACAAAACAATCTTTTATATGCAAAGTGAAAATTCTCTTGTAGAATATAAGAGATTAGACTGCTTTATTTGGGGCCACAAATGGAACTGAAAATCTAACACTTCACCACACTACAGTGACTACAAAGCTTTCATTAGGTGAGAAAAGGACAATGTGACACAGGGGAACTTTCCTTACCCAATGACACCAAATGGTTATAGTTCTCCAACATCACATCCCAATACAGGTCCTTCTGAGTAGGGCCCAGAAGCTGCCACTCCTCCCAGGTGAATTCCACAGCCACATCCTCCAGTGTCAGTGATCCCTATAATAACAATATCTTATTTAATATGATATAAATTCCTATTATTAATATAAAAGAATTATGAGTGAAATTTTTGTGATCTTTTACCATATAGCCTGTCCCTATATTCCTTTCTCAAAAGGGGCAAAATCTTATCTTTGTATATACATTTTTAGCATGTGTATCTAAATGCTAACCATATACAAATGACATCCAAACACATAAAACATTCCTATGTTACCACTGACTTCATGGCCAATAGAAAATCAATGATGAACAGACTCTATATCCCAAATTCATAAAATTGAGGTTTTAAATAAATGTAAAAGAATAAACTGCATAGCATAGTCTAAAGAACAAAAGATTATTTAAGCTAATGAGAAAGATGTGAGTTAAAAAAATTATAATATAAAAAACATATACGGTAGAACCTCCATAGTTAACCACCTTCCTACATTGACCACCTCAAGTTGACCTAATTTTCACAGACTGGACATCCTCCACATGTACATGTCAGTACATCAGGCCTAGTTTTGTTCACCATCTCCATGTGGTGACCAGTTTGTTATAGTCCCTTGGGTGGTCAACTTACAGTTCTACTGCATACATATATACATACATATATTAATAAACAGATATACTACATAGTAGTAGATATACTACAGAGATTAGTGGTCAACTGGAATACATATATAATTGCAGAAATTGCAGAAAATACAGTATAGAGAGAAAAAGAGAAGAAATCAAGGAAAAGAGGTTAATAAATATAAAATATAGAGTCAAAAAATCTAATGTATGCTTACTTGTTGTTTCTGAAAGAAAAATAGATTTTAAAAAATCCTTTAAAAAAGAAAAGTAAGGCTCTGCGCCTGCAGCACAGTGGTTACGGCACCAGCCACATACACCAAGGGTAGCGGATTCGAACCCAGCCCAGGCCAGCTAAACAACAATGACAACTGGAACAAAAAATAGCTGGGTGTTATAGTGGGCACCTGTAGTCCCAGCTACTTGGGAGGCTGAGGCAAGAGAATGTCTTAAGCCCAAGGGTTTGAGGTTGCTGTGAGCTGTGATGCCAGGGCACTCTACCAAAGGTGACACAGTTAGTCACACAAAAAAAAGAAAAAAGAAAAAGAAAAAAAAAAGAGAGATAAAATAGAGTAATAGAGAAGCAATGGCTGAAAAGTTTCAAGACTGATTAAACACCTCAAATTTCAGGTTCAGAAATCCCAACAAATTCCAAGCAGAAAGTCACAATTGGTATGACATGTCCAACTAAAACCATCATATACCAAATGCAAAGAGATAATTATAAAAACACCCAGAGAAAAAAGACAGATATTACCTATAAAGACGTGACAAAATTTAATGATAGCTGACTTTCCAATAATAGAATCCATAAAAGTATGGAATACGATTTCCAAAATCCTAATTCTCATGTCAAAAAAAGCCAGACATTAAGGTCTTTTGGGATTAAAAGATGGCCTGACAACATCAAAGAAAGGACCAGCTGCTTCTCAACTAAACTGCCATTCTCCTCATTCAAAATAACTTTTTGGGGAACTGCAGGGTGTGAAGTAGAAGAAAATATTGGTGAGATAATCTGGTTGCTGTATTATTATGAGGAATGCCGCATAGAAAAGGGGGCTCATAGAGTATGCAAGTACTCAAGCCTGGTCAGCTTATCTCATTCTAAAATATTTTTTGTGAGATATCTACTCAATAGGTGAACCAGTAAAGTTAAATTCCTACCAGTGTGTGACATACTTCTTGGGGGCAAGACACAATTGTAAGAGGGACTTTACCTAACAAATGCAATCAGTATAAGCTGGTTTCTTATACCCTCAATGAATTCCCCAACAATAAAAATAGTAAAAATAAAAATAATTTGCTGGATAAATATGCACCAGGAAAAAATAAATGTAAACAAACTATGGATTACAATATTTATATGAGAGATAATAAAATTCAAGGCTAAAAGCTCTAAAAAAAAAAAAAGTTAAATTCCTACCTTACTCACAATCCAGAAGAATGTATTACTGGAAGGAAATCCAATAGCAGGCTTATTCCCTAATAATCTTAGGCTCTAGCTGCAATGTCTTCTGAGACCAACTACGTTGAGTTAGATTGAATTTCACAGTTTGAAGGCCCAGTGGTGCATAAAACTGCTCTTACTTCAGATACCAACTGCAAGCTTGAGGTTCCCTAGGCCACTGTCAACTCCAACCAGCTGGCTACAAATATAGTACTACCACTACCTGCCCATCCAGGTTTGATAATTTGTTAGAACTTAGGAATGTGGCTCAGTGCCTGTGGCTCAATCGGCTAAGGCGCCTGCCACGTACACCTAAGGTGGCAGGTTCAAATCCCCAGCCCAGACCCACCAAACAACAATGATGGCTGCAACCAAAAAATGGCCAGGTGTTGTGGAGGGCGCCTGTGGTCCCAGCTACTTGGGAGGCGGAGGCAGGAGACTCGCTTGAGCCCAGGAGTTGGAGGTTGCTATGAGCTGTGATGTCATAGCACTCTA
>CAUYQV010097454.1:0-29912 GCA_963574575.1 Galagoides demidoff
CTCTCTCTGGTCTTCCTTTCCCCCACCCCCTCCCTCCTCTCTCTCTCTCTGCTCTCCCCTTTCCCCACCCCACACTGCGTCATTAATTGTCATCAAATCAAGACTGAATACATAGGATTCATGCTTCTCCATTCTTGTGATGCTTTACTAAGAATAATGTGTGCCACAATTTTGTTTTTAAAATCCATGTGAACCATCTGTGGTTCTCAGTTTTGGGCAACACAAATCTACTGATTAATATAAGCAAATAAAACTAGTTAAAAGAAAGTTAAGTCAATCACTGACACTTCAGAAGAATCTAAAAACCAGACTGGCTCTACCTCTCGGGCTGTGAGCAACAGTCATGTCCAGGTACTGGTCTGGTGAAGGACCACTCACCTCACACACCTCTCAGGATGGTTGTGAAATCACTACTAAGCACTTTCACTTTCTAATTTGCCTTTAGAAATTCCCAGCTTCCGTTCTAAGTCTGGGCATGTCTGATGAGTCTAGACGAGGACATGGGCTGGCTCTAGTAAGAAGAGAGATTAAGAACGCCAGCACCAAGCACCAGCACCTTCGCACCTGGACTCAGAACTGAGCTCCCCCCAAGGAGGAGGCGAGTTCCCTGACACACATCCCGCAGAACAGCAGCTGTCCCCTCGTCCAGTGCTACTCCCCTGTGGTGCTGCAGACGGCAGACAGGTGCCCATCTGTGAACTGTGCAACCCAGAGGCACAGGGACAGGGAAAGAAATTGAGAGCGAGCATTTAGAGGCTGATTTTTTTACATATGCTTAGGTTTAGGGTTTTTTAAAACCTTTGTTTCATTTTTATTCCATTTTTCTGTGCATTCATTTTTAATTATAATTTGTCAAACTATCAGTCTGCAATGGATTGGGGGAAAAACTTGTCCTTTTAATGTAGAGAATTTCAGCACTCCTCTTATCATCTAAGGTATTTGGTTAGTAATATGCACTTAGTAAAATGCATTCAATTCATGTAGGCCAAGGAACCTTGTAAGTTTTTTTTTAATACTAAAAAATACATCCATTAATAACTTACTGTATTCTTCTGCCTGGCTCTGCGGTATGTGCAGTAAGCCCTAGCACTCTATGAGGCTGGAACTATTTTTATGCTCATTTTGGAGATGAGTAAACTGAGGCAGAGAAAGATTAAGTAGCTTCCCTAATGGTCTAGTTCCATATATTTTACTCTTTTCCACCAAAATGCACTGTTCCTGCATCATATGATAATCTGCTACCTAAAATCAACCAGGAGATGGGTCAGTTAGTAGAATTCAATGATTAAAACATTGATTGTCCTTAAAAAGCAAACACATTTAGTTGTCAAATTTGCTAGTCTTCTGAGTAGGTTTCTGTGACTTGGGAGTAGTTGCACACAGTGCACTGAATGTAAGATCTTAGAAGATGCCGACCGGAGGTGCTGGCTCTGGGTCATCTGGTGCTGCTGGTCTCAACCTCTGGCCAGGCAGGAGTGAGTGGGGCCGGGGGAGCAGGGGGACTTTCTCTGGATATCTGACCTGTCCAAAGTGTGGTCGCATGAGGCAGAGAATATCTGTTCATGATGACCAGAAATCAATGCGGCTCCCCTATTCTTCTTAAACAGCCAAGAGTTCTATCAAACTCACATTTCAGACCTGGTAAATGTCACTAGTCAGAAACAGGAATACATCAGTGCTCCGAAATATCAGTCCTGTGAAGTAATCAGCAATTAGTCCTGAGAAGCCAAATGGCCTTCAGCAATAAGGCAATAATCTCTGTTCAAGCTGTTCTTCTTTAGAAGAAAACCATACCGTCCGGGCATAATTGGTTCTCCCTGAACAAATCACAAAGGCTAAGCTGAGGTCAAATATTAAGTTTGCAGGGCAGAAATCACATGAGCGTGGGATCACTGGTGAAGTAGGTCTTCCGAAGTCTAATACAGCTACAACCTTAGAGTTCCTCATGTTGATAAATAATACAGAGTACTTTTTTACTGCATAGATTATATTAATAAATTAAATGTATTTTCGATATGTCAGTCAGTCCAGTTATTTTAGAAGAATCACTGCAGTGGGGCCTTGCCTGCTCCCTCAGAGTCTCAGACACATTATTGTGAATTATCTCATCTTTCAAGTGTTGGCCAACTCCTAATAGATGAAAAATTCTCCATTGTAATTAAAGCCATCCTTTTTACATGCATTAGTCACACGTTAGGGTGTACCCTTCAAACATTTAAAGTAAGATAGGAAATCTGAGGATGTTTTTCCATCTACATTTTCATCGCTGGCATAATTACTGCGGGTAGAGACGCAGACTGACAGCCTAGCGGAAGGGCAGGGCATTCACCAGAACCCACATTTCTATGCACTTTATCTTCCACAGGGAAGTTCTAAGGTTTGATTTGTTTTTGTTTAGTTTTTCCCAGAAGAAACAATACTCTTAGTTTGCCCCACTCTTATTGAAAAGAGTTCAGGAGACACTCTAAACCCAGGTAAAGAAAAGCTACTATTCACCCAAGTTCGCACACATTGGTTGCTTATCACAACACATTTTATGAATAATAATTTTTGCGGGCTGTACAAAATGGATTTTATAACCCCAAATAGGACATCATTCATTTGCTTGCCCCTCTACAAGTGGCAAAATAGATAATGCTTTTGATGGAAAAATTTGGGCAGCAAGTTCAAGATGTGGTTATGGGTATAGTTCCTTAAGTTCCAGATTCCTGCTAGCCACCTTGCCACTTCTTTTGGTCACTTAGCATTTTTGAACATCTGGAAACAATTTTTCAGTGAGTGCCAGAGGATAAGAATAAGTAGTTGGGACCTTCAGACTAATTGAATCCTAAAGCCCAACTATTTCTGAGAGATTATTTCAAGTAGAGACAATCTGTAAATATCAAACTATCCCCCAAAGTAAATGATACAATTTCAAACATGAAAACTGCCTTATAAATACTTATGGAATTAACTTTATAGAATAAAATTAAGTGTAACTAACCGCATTTTTCTTACTTAATATCTTGTTGCTGAAATGATCAAATAAAACCAATGAGGGTGTATTAGTCAGTGTATGCTGCTATAACAAAATTCCACAGACTGGGAGGTTAAACCACAGAAACTCCTTTCTCACCATCTAGAGGCTGGAAATCCAAGATCAAGGTGCCAGCAGGGTAGATCTCATCCTGAAGCCTCTTCTCTTGGCTAAGGGTAACCTTCATATATCCCTGTGTGCTCACACAGCCTCCTCTTTGTGTATACACAGGGAGATAAAAAGGGCAAGCTCTTTGTAGTCCATCTCATAAGGATACTAATTCTATGAGATCAGGGCCCCATTCTTATGACCCACTTTAACCACTGCTACTTTCCTAAAGGTCCCCATCTCTCAATATAGCCTCACTGAGTACTAGGGCTTCAACCAATGAATTTTGAGGAGACAGGAAACATTCATCCCATAACAGAAGGGAAAAAACACAATTTACTTACAAATGAATTTGATAGAGATAGTTTAAAAATGTCAAATTTAAGATGTTAGTAATGAAAATGCAGTTACTCCTTCTAAGTAAGGAGTTCAGTTGGTATAAAGTCTTTATTTCATTGGAAAATTTTTTTCCATTGGAGTCACAGTGACCCAGATTCATTTAGAAAGGGAAAAGTATATAGGGTTTTAAATAAAATATTCCCTTCCAAAAAAATATGGAAAGAAACCTAATAAATAGCTTATATGTTTGTTGGCCCTTTTTAAAAATATGAAGTCTAACCAGTGAATGATGGAGAACGTTTCCAGATTCATGTATTAGTGCCTACTGCTAAGTAACAAATTGCTCCCCCTCAGAATTCAACGGCTTAAAACACTTGTATGCATTATCTCAGAGTTTCTGAGACTATGCCCTCTGGCCCCAGGTACATCACAAGGCAGCAATCAAGGTGTTGTTTGGGACTGCCCTCATCTCAAGGACTGGTCAGAGAGGGACCCACTCCAGCCTCACTGATGTAGTTAGTGTCAGGGGTCAGTTCCCTGTGGGTTGATGGACCGAGGGCTTCAATTTCTCAAGAGCTGCTGGCCAGAGTCGTCCCCTGAATTCCTGTCACTCTGCCCTCCTCCTAGGGCAGCTCCCAGCGTTGCATCTTGTTTCATCACACTGAGCAAGTGAGAGGCAGGAGAAAGAATGAATGCAAGTAAGAAAGATCTTGGCATCTTTTATAACCTAGCCTTAGAAATGACTTCTTACCACTTTTTCCAAATTTCAGTTTTTAGTAGCATGTCACTAAATCCAGCCTACACACCTGAAGGGGAAGAGGATTACACGAGTACAAATACCAGGGGCTTACAGTCACTTGGACCTCTGTCAGGAAGCACCTACCACAAACAGCAACCAGCCTCCACTTTAATCGTGACAAAATAAATGGTGGAAGATCAAAGAAATGTTGAAACTCTCAACATGATTTTCCTCTGAAATTTTTAAAATATGCAAATTATTGTCTTTCTAATACCTGGTTCCATTTCTATGACTGTATGTATAGTCACAGTAAGTAAGTTAAATACTCATATTATCATCAATCACTGTTTTTCTTTTTGAGACAGAGTCTCACTTTGTCACCCTGTAGAGTGCAATGACTGTCATAGCTCACAGCAACCTCAAACTCTTGGGCTCAAGAGATCCTCTTACCTCAGCCTGCCACGTAGCTGGGACTATAGACGCCTACCACAATGCTTGGCTAGTTAGTCATATTATTGTAAATGGCATTTTCTTGTTTGATATAAATGTGAGTAAACTATTAAAGGAGGGCAAGAAGGGGGAAGGACATCACCGCAGGCCAACAGCTGGAATTTTCTGTCCCAAAGGCAATCTGGTTATGTTGTGTTCTTGTTTCTGTTTTTTGTGAATAAGTTGAAGAACTGTCAAGGAATAATTTGGGGCTAAGTGCGTGTTTCTGTGCATATGTGAATGCATGCGTGCATGTGTGCGTGTGAACATGTGAGCATGCGTGCCTGTGCGTGTGGGTGGCCATGCATATTTTTACAGTGAGAACACCCACACAGCAAAGGACCCACGTCCCAGTGGGTGGCCTTGTATGTTTACCTTCTCTTTTCTCACCAAGGCCATAAAACTGGGCAGAGGGACCTTTTTAAGTTGAGGCATCTAAATTAGTTCTGCCTCCAAATGCATTTTTCTTTCCTCCGGAGAATGCTATTTTCTTTTTTCTCCAAACAGCAACCCCAATGCATATTACTTAGGATACTGCCGAAGCTGCATTTTCTCTTCGTTTAGTGGTTAATTTCAACTATCCACCTTTGCCCCTTCATTATGCTGCTCTAGGAACGGCCATTGTGCCAGTGGGGCTTTTCACCCCGTAAACCAAGGATCCTCCACTTCCCTTAATTAGCAGGGTACAAACAGTGCGCACAGAGCCAAGAACATCCTTTCCTAATAAAATCTGACAAAACTTTGGACGCCACGTATGTGTTTGCCCAAGTGTGCGCATGTGCAGGCCTGTGTGCCTATGTCTCAAAAGTGCATATTTTCCCCAAGTCATGGCTCATGAAGCAATGCCCCTGAATCTAAGAGCTACATCCCCCCCCCCCAACTGATTTAAAGTGAAGATTTCTTTACATTGAGCAAGTTCCTTTTGGTTCACCCCCAACCGAAAGGCCTGACAGTGTTTTTTTTGCTTTAGGCTGGAAAGCCCAAAGAGAAAAAGCTTCCCAATTCCAGAGACGGATAAATTGCTTTTCTAAACAAGACTCATTGCACTTATAAACGTGTGTCTCCCATAATTTAAAAAAACTGGTTTACATATAGGGAGGAACCTTATAAACAGCACAGACCGGTCAAGGCCATGGCTTTGTCCAATTAAAGGACTGGACTTGACAAGACCACCAATTGTTCTGTTGTGTTTTGGAAGCTTAATCCAAGTTTACATTTCCAGCCAATGTTTCACTCCTGATGTTTATGACAGCACAAAAGAGCAGCTCTGGGAATCTCTCAAGGGGAAGTCAAGACAGTCAGCGCTGCCGCTGAGAGGGAGGCAGGAAAACGTGTGGAAGGGAAGGCAGGAGGACGGATGATCCCTCTTGGGCTGACATTCAAATCCCAAACTGGATTCTCCCACAAAGCAAAAGTGAAAATATTTTCAGTGTTTGCACATATGTAGGAATTGCCAAGTGGAGATTTAAGTCTGAGAAAGTAGCACAACATCAACCATTTGCACAGCTGTTGCTGGAAATGGCTCCAAACCCTCCCGACGTGGCTAACAAGTATAAATATGAGAGTGCATTTCTGGGCTTTGTGGCGGGGCGCGCCTACCGACAGTGAGCTAATAAGCAGCTCAGTAAACACACGTGTCAGAATACTAACTCGGCCACTCATGAGAGCTGCGGCTCTGCAATCCAGGTATATCTAGGCATGGCATAGCCCTTTGGTAGGAATTAGTATCACCTGTGGGTATTTTGGTAAACTTAAGAAGCCTAGCTGTAAGTTAGTATTTGTGAAACTATCTTAAATACTATGCGTTGCTTCCACTAAACAGAGGAGGAAGTGCCAGTGTCGGAAAAAATATGATATGTTATTTGATTTCATGTTCCCCAATGAATGCCATGTCCTCCCCGGTTCTTCCCGACACCCAGATGGCTGATGCGACTGTAGAGGCTTCTGCGTCTCACATCATAATGGTGCCGCAGCTCTTCACGCCCTTGGATACTTTCCCTCCTGTATCCTTCGGCGAGACAATCTAAGATAGCAGTTTACACCGAAGGAGGTTTTCTAGAGTGCTTTCAGAGTAACTCAAATGAATTCACATTGGATTATCATCCCCAAAGTATTAAGAACTGTAATTTTTCCCTCCAAATGCTGATGAATGGGTTACATTGCTCCTTCTAGAAATACTGCCTTCAATGCTAATGTAAATACCTCCTAGAAGCCACTGAGCTCTCCCTGCCCCTGATTTTAATATTTTTAAACATGTAAATACTTCAGAGAATCATTTGGTCAAGTTTGGAAAAAAATGTACAAGGCTCTGAGGCCTGAGGCTAATAACCTCTACACCCCACTTTCAGTGCCTGGTCTGCCACTCATGGGCAGACTTCCCTCTACTTCAAGAAAAATAGCAAAGTTGGTCTTTACCTTCCTGAACCAGTATTAGGGCTCAGGCACTGCTGACGTCCTCTCTCCAGTTACAATTTCTTCTTTGTTCATGCCTATTGGAATATCTGGTCTTTAATCTGTTTTCAAGATAGTCAAACACGCAAACAAACAGAGTGGGGGGGAGGGGAATTAATTAATTAATTAATAATACCATTCCAGAGACCAGGAATGATCTAAACCATTATGAAGGAAACACAGTTACCAGCCCACAGCTGAGTACAGTCCAGGGAAAACAGTTCCCTTTAGCTTTCAGTGGTCGAGGATCAGTATGCTGAGAGTTTATTCTCTACAGGAATAAATTACCCACCCTTCTGATACAGCCCCAAACAGCCCTACCTGGAATTAAGATGATTTCTTGCTGTGTGATTTATCAGGATACCCACCTGACTTCTGATTATCTTCATCTTTGAGAACAAAAAGCTCTTGCTTCTTAGAAAAACACTGAGCAGCATTTTCCCAGTGAACCCAAGAGAGGGAATGCAGGAGGCCCTGTGCTATTTTAGAGTCAAAACAGCAGAAGTTACTTGTAACTGGAACTAAAACCTGCATTAAAGATATGCCAGTCATGTGCAGATTCCCTAAATCAGTGGTTCCCCAACTCTGCCATATCAGAATACCCTGGAGCTTTGAAAACCTCTAATAACTATGAAGAAACCCACACCAGTTAAATGATAATCCCTGGGGGTGAGATCTGGGCATCAGTGTCGTATCAAAACTCTCCAGGTAATTTCCACTTGCAGCCAAGTGCACTTGTAAACGCAGGTGCACGGCACCGTGCTTTGAACATTTCTGACTCTGGGGTCATTTTCTTCTTTTCTGCCACAAACACATGATTATTCAGCTGCTATTCCCAACTGAAAACAAGGACCAAGACTTGTAAAATCAGACAATAAGCAAGCAAACAAAAAACCAGGTGCCAGAACTCAGGCCATCTTAAGAAGTGAGGTTACAAGGAGGTGACCATCAGTTCAGGTGGATTTCTCATAGTCCTGACTTTAAAATGAACAGAAAGTGTCTGGGGAAAGCATGCTTCGTTTTCTTTCTTCAGATAAAGAGCAGAACACTGACAGAGATCCATTTTGGTATCCACTGAAGACGATCTGAAAGTGGAAACCTACATGATTAGCGTCCTGAGACTCCAGCAAGAATTTTGACTTTTATTTAGTCTTACCCCAAAGCCAGAGGGAGATCAAGAGTTATTAACTAATTTCTGATAATAAATGTGTGATAATATTTGGACAAAGTAAAATTACTTGAACAGTGATATATTTTAAAAGATGATCTAGATAATTAAAAGAGTCTTTAGAATCTTAAAAGTTCATCATTTATGCAGAGAGAACTCCAGATTAATTATAGCCATTTACCCTTAGTATTGTCTCTGTGTAATTTATTTTTGTGTGTTTTATTGTTGCCGTAACCACTTGGATACCCAAAGTGGGAAATACTGAGTTAGGGCAGTTTTAAAAGATCTCCAATGAAACTATCTAATCCACTGCCTCATTCTCCTCTGTGCACTCAGATTTGTCAGACAAGTAGAATTTTTAAATATCTACATGTTCTTGCTCTAGTGAGAGTGGTATTTTGAGATTTCCAATGATTTTATGTTCCATCCTCCCCTTAAATTCTTCCCTCTACAGAAGAAGAAATCCCAAATATAATTTTCTATATTTTAGAATCCTTCCACAAAACAAACATTTATTAAGCACGTGTTCTACGCCAGCTGGACTCTGTTGTAGAAGCTGGAGATAATTTTGTTTGAGACTAAAATCAAGTAGAAGGAGATGCACAAGTAAAAATAGAAATTATCATTTTATATATCAGGTGGTGGTAAGTACCACGGAGATAAAATCTGATAAAGGAGTGAGAGCATTATTATTTTAAAGACGTTATGTAAGCCCTTCCTCCGAGGTGCTCTCTAAGCCCGGTTTGGACCCTAGTGGGTACAGATGACATAGTCAGAGGAGTAATTGAAGAGCTCTAGATAAAGGTCCTACTTACAACCAAGGGGCTGGCTCCAGTGGGGAGCCATAGTCTTGAAGGGGCAGATCTTGGAGCTCTAGCCAAGAGAAAAAGACCACTGACAGCCGTGGAGCTTAGTGGTTTGCAGAGATCGACTCTCCCTATATCCTCCTGCTGACCAGACTCTGGCCCATGCTGCCTGGTGGAAGCCACAACACGTGTGCCAGGGAGAAGCAGTTCATGAGGTCACCCTAATGCTGCCCAGAGGACAAGGTGCAGGAATTCAGACAGTTCTTAGCTCAAGGGAGGGAGGGAATATTTATTGAGCACTTAGTATGTGCCAGATTCTTCATTGAGTACTCAACCTGGCTCGTTTGTTTTCTATTTCATTTTCATAACAATGCTATCAGGTGGATACTGTTTTCCTCATTTTACAAAGAAATCAAGATTTAGTGAGTTAAATAGGTCCAAGGTTTCTCAGATACGGAGAGGGAGACTAGAAATCAGCCTATCTGACCCCAAAGTAGTCTCTCCCACTAAGCACTAGGTCCCTATACCGGGACACCTACAGCGTGGACAGATGCCGTTTATGTTATAACACACAACAAACTCTTCCAACATTGCTTTCAAAGGTCGCTATGAAATTATGAAAAAAGAAATGTTCAGAGCTAATTTTTATCCATTTTAATAACCTGAAAAAAGCATGATACTTTTGGGTGCTAGAATCAGTAATTAGTTTATACTCACAAAATTAGCGCTAGTGTGGACAATGAACTTATCACCTAAGTAATTTATTTGAATAGAGTAATCGGCATACATTGCACAAATGATGCTAGGAACCTGAGTACCTACTGAATTTGAGTTAACCTATTGCAGACAAGCATGGTCTGAATGTAACAATATTATTTTTAATTCTAAATGTGCCCTCCTGTACAGGGTCCGTTTATAAAATAGTGATATTGGGCATTCATATCACTATTAATGTTTCTAAGGCAGCATTAAGGCAAAATTAGTCAACCGGTTGGAATGCAGTTATCCATAATGATTGAAATGGTGCAGGTCAAATATTTTGTTAGAAATTATATTTGAGCAGATAATGCTACAGAATAAATTGAGGTATTTCTCTCCATTTTACCTTGTATTCACAAAGCAAGCTCAGGCTCAACACAACCCAGTCAACAGCCATATGGAGGCACGAATAAGCTCCCATCTGGGCAAAAGTCCAGTGCGTCAGGTAAGGCTACAGAGAAAACATGTCAACATTTGGCAAAGCTCGGTGTTTGGCCCTCGGCTGACAAGGTTTGCACAACACCAGCACAGTAACAGATGTGTCAAGTGGACCTCTGGAATATTTCACAAAGCTAGCTCATCGAGAATATTCTAATAACAAAAATAAATCCTGGTAGCATTTTTATTCCAGGGCATATTGAAATAGGAGACTTATCTAACCACCTGCTGATGGAAGCACAGACTGTAAATATCAGTGACACGCATCGTGAGTGTCATAAAAACTATGGAGAGGTTATTAATGGATAGTAGTGATATTTTACTTTTCCATATGAAATTATATTTTCTATAGTATTGTTGGTCTATGACTTAAATGAGATTTTACTAAGACTGTGGGAGTTACCGAAGAGATCCTTTCTAAGGAGAACCTTCTGCCACATTGCCAGTCGTTGTGTTCAGAATATGTCGGATCTCAACACAGTATTATTTCTGAGGTAGATTTTTTGTTGCTCTTGGCCTTCATGGAGAGGAAGATTCACAGAAGAGCACATCTGGATTCTGCTCCGTAATTACAGGGTAACTCATTCTAGTTGCTCTGTTAGGCCTAATGAGAAATTAAATTAATTTCTTAAGTTTCTTGTTATTAAAATTTGACAGATGCCTGTTAATTTTCTAAAAGGTAACAGCAAGTTCAGAGAAAAAAATAAGCCTCAGGACAGTTGAAGGAGGGAATTTGGATTTCGCTGAGTCACTCATTTCTATAGCATGGATTAGCAAACTCTGAAGATCAAAGCATTGATGTTTCAGAAACAGTTCGTCACCACCAATATTCTCAAATATCATTGACCTGGCTGTTCTGTTAGTTCATCTTCTTACCTTTCTACCTACCTATGACAGTGGTTCTCAACCTTCCTAATGCCGCAATGTATTTTCATTGTTAAAAAGGGGTCGAGACCCACAGGTTGAGAACCACTAAAAAGATATATATCAAGTGGTTGTAATAATTACCTATGAGTGAAGGGATTATAGGTAATCCATTTTCCTCTTTGTGATATCCTATACTTGCTGACTTTTTAGCACTGAGCATATATTACGTATATAATTGGCATTCTATAAAGCTACTTAGGTTCCCTTTAAATTATAGTTAATGGAGTAAAAAATAAAATAAAAATCTAGTTAATTTTGAAGGCAAGGAAACCAGGTATCATGCTTAACACAAAGTATGTGAAATAAGACAGTTAGAATTTTTACTGAAAGCCTTAAAAGTCATAGAAAAGCCTTTAAAATGTCCCCCCCAAAAAAGGTGAAATTAAAATATAATAATAAAGTGCTAGCACCTTGATAAATTACATTTAGTGGATATTATATTTGCAAACATTACAATTTGGACATGTCTGACCTTTTAAATTTTGTTGTTCTAAAAATGATCAATTTCATCTTGATGCTTAGAGCTTTTTATTTTTATTTTTTTTCATATTTTAAAACCCAACTCCAGCAGTAAATGTTGGAATTAGAGTCGTCAGCTCAGTCAGGTGAATAATGGAATCTACTTTAACCTTAGATATTTGGGTCAAAAAGGAAAGAGTTTAGATAGAGGGGCACATGATACTAAAATTTTTCATCTCTCACCTGTTCCTCACATCCTGCTCTAAATGGGTAAACCATCAGAGCAGTTGAAATGGCCCTAAAAATACCTATCTTGTAGTCCCAGCAAGGCGATGAAGAGCCTCACTGAGGGTGAGGATGACAGTCTTTAGGACAATTTGCACATCATGGCTATCATGGACCAGGAGTGGCAGGTGCCCTGAGTTCTCCAGCTGGAACGCCTGCATCACAGGCTAATGAAGAAGATTCCTGCCAGTTCCCTCTTCCTCTAACCTTTGAAATGGAGATTACCTGGGCAGCTCACTCAGGCATCTGTTGTTGCTGACAAACATCAGAAGGCCAGCAGGCCTGTCCCACGGCTGCTCTAATATTTACCATTTCTGGGTGTCTCTTAATAACTCAATGTGAAAATGGAAGCATACCTGACTTGCCCCCCTTCAGGCACTAAACTAAAAGAAAGATAACTATCTAAAAGTGCTTTATAAACTTCAGTGGGAAATGGAGTTTTTCCTAATTCAATAAAATTTCAAAGTGTCTTCCAAATTCAACAAATATTTATCAGATCTTCTTTCCAAAGATTCACCTTGCTGCTGCAAGAGATTAAAAGGAGCTAGATACCAAATTCATCCCATGTGTTCAACGTGAAGTACTTACTGTGTTTGCCTCTTAAGTGTGAGGCACTTTCATAGATGCTAGAGAATAGTTTTGAACAAGATAATCAAGGCACACATCATGGTCTTATAGATAATGCATAAGCTCTACTAGAGGTTATAGTCTAGTAAGATGATAAATCAATCACTTAATTAGGAGAGAAGGTTCTGTGATGGCTTAAATAAGGGCATAAGTCAGTGGGGGGATCCAGGAAGTAATTTATGAAGACGACATGTGAAGCAGACCTGAAAATATTTTTATACCATATTTTTCTGTGTATAATGCATGCCCACAGTTTTGGCTCAAACTTTCAGGAAAAAATTTTTCCCTCTGGAATTCAAATTTTTTTATAATTGATTATTTTTCATTAAATCATAACTTTGATTTAATACATTGATGCATTTATGGGGTTCAGGGTACTGCTTCAATATACAATGTGAAATGTTTACATTGAACCAAGTAACTCATCCATCACAAATTATACTCATTTCTCAATAGTTTTGAAATATACCATTTTTTTGAAATATACCATTTTTTAATTCAAATGTTTATTTGTTTTTATTTTGACACTTTTTTGTGTGTTATAAAGCAATTTTAGCATTTATTTTGTAACATATTATGGTACTAGCAATTTTATGTTAATAAATGATTACAAACACAAGGTACAAGAAATTTTATGTACCAGTAACAAATAGAACAACTCATGTGTAATGTGCATTCTTTTATTTCCCTCAAAACTTTGGGCAATAAAAGTGCACCTTGTATACCACAAAACACCTTAAGTTCCCAAGAAAGATGAGAAGGAAGAGGATATCACGTGAGCAATGACTTCAGGGTGGAAGAGCTGCCATGCTCCAGGAGATAGTGAATAGTCTGGTCTGTATGGAGGGAAGGCCACACTGCTGGAGGTAATAGGAAAGGAGGCTGAAAAATTATGTTGAAGCCTTAACCACATGTCTATGTGGGTAAGCAGGAAGTTTGTTCTGAATTCAGAGGCAGTGGGGGAGCAATGGCAGATGTTAAGTAAGAGAGGGGATGGGTAGCAGGCATGTTTGGAGAATACTGATCCCACTGAATGAATGAGTTGGAAAAGAGGACCATGTGTGAAACTCATTGGGAAGCCATCACTATTCATCAATATCTTTCTCAGTGTCTCTGTGGTTCATACAAAAATAGGATGTACTCAACTCACGAGCCAGCATGCAATGTGTAAGATGTAAAAAAAAACTATGAATAAAAAAAACTAGCCAGTTTCCCATTCATGTACACCTCTTTCCCATATGAGTCCTATGTTTCCCAAGCTCATGAAGATGAGTATCTCTCTTCAGCCTTGTTTGCATCCACAGTAGGAAAAACCAAGGGTTTACCTACAAACAAAGCAAAGTCCTTTGCAGAGTGAGCTCAGCCCCACCCAGGAACTTTACGATCTACAACACGTGTTCAGGCAGCAGCCACACATTAGCTACTCATTTCTGGTGGAGTGCAAATGTCCTAGCTTCTTCCTCCCCAATCATGTTGAAAATTCTGGTGATTTACTCGAAAACCCGAGGGAAAGGCCACAGCAATAGCAGCCTGTGAACCCAGTAATGATATCTACTGGTGATGCCAGGCCAGTAGCAGCCACACCGGTGGGTGGAAACATAACCTTTGTGTGTGAGAGAAAGAAGCACCGAGGGAGAGATATCCAACCTATCAGAATTAAAGGAGAGAAATGAAGAGACTGACTTGAGCACTTGCAATTCTCAAAGGAGATTCATGCATTGATTCCAACAAAATTGTCCTTAGGCATAGAAATGGGAAAAATGTTTTTATGGTAAAATTTAGATTTTAGCCTCAAGCTAGAAATATGTGTCAGAGGATACAACTGTTCACCTGAAATAGTTTCCACAGACACGTGGGTAAAATTCAATGTATTCTTGGCTCAAATAGTCCATTATGCCTATAGAAAAACTGCACCTCAGAGCTGTATTATGAACCTGCCCGATGTCACATGAATTGGTCCTGCCATGCCTTCCGTTTCTGTTCCCTTTGATATGGGAAGTCACTTCATTGCACCTGTTCATCTCTTGCCAAGCATTTTTTTTTACTTTTCTTTCTTTCTTTCTTTCTTTATTTTTTTTGCCAGCAATTTCTATTTCTTAAAGGAATTTTTTTCCTCCTTTCTTTTCAAAGAGGACTGACTAGTTCATAGAGCTTCCAAAACTAAGATTATATATAATCTGTATATAAATGTGTGTAAGATATATATGCCATATATAAGACCTATGCACACACACATATGTTATAAATGTTTATATTATTTTAAACTCTTTGCTGTTCTGCTTCGAGGGTTCTGCTGATTGAAATGATAGCCTGTGAGATCACTTCCATGAAAAGGGGGTTGTCATTGAGATGAACGGATCTGGGCAGCTTTTGAGAAGCTTAAACTTTGATCTGAATGACTTAAGAAGATAATTCAAGAAACAAAAAATACAAAAAGAAAAAGAAAACACCCACCCACTGATGTTGCCCCAGCAATTCTTAAGCCACAGAGAACAGCTGTATCAACGTCTTAGACAAGCCCAGAAGGGTAATGCCATGCAACATGGCCCAACCAGGAACCGTTCAGAGACCTGAAAAAAAAGAAATCTAAAGAAAAAAGAAATCACAAATTAAATCACTAACAGGAAGAAAAAAATAGCAGCAGTTTATAAGGTCTTCCTATAAGTAGAAATGAGGAGTAAATGAGTTTTTAATGGGCTTATTATAAGGATGTTGACAGTAATAATCAAAGATAAGAAACTCATCTTCAATGCTATTTTAAAGTATATACCTAAGAAAATGTCGCTAATATTTATTCAGGGGCCTTCATGTAGAAATCTTTCCCTGGTAGGGGGAGGGGGAGGGGGATCACAGTGTATGGTGCATCTCTTGGGGACAGGACATAATTATAAAGGGACTTTACCTAACAAATGCAATCAGTGTAACTTAATTCTATATACTCTCAATGAATCCAAAACAATTTTTTAAAAAAGACATTTTCCCCTGGTGCCAAGAATTAGTGCCAAGGTTAAGTGCCATTGGGAGACCTGTTTGGAAACCTACCTGCCAAGTACACTATGATCCTTCTCAGGTTGTCAGTCAGATCCCCCAGATTCTTGCTTTTTCTTCTCAGTATATAAAGAATGAACCTGCTTGAGGCAACCTCATCTTATCTAAACCCATGAGAATATAATTAATGTATTCACCCTAAGACATGATTGTCAGTATTTTGCACTCATTGGTTCCAGAGAAATTCTCTTTTTTACCTGAGGTCACAGGAGGACATCTCTAAAGACAAAAATGTCCATTATTAAGGTAAGAAAAGGGAAGCCATCCTCACCATAGTCCTTGACACACGTGTACTCCTTCCTCATGTGATGGCCTATCACTGTCCTATTAAGATTGATCCATACCAAAGAATTACAAAGAAAGTAGGTTTTCTTGATGCTGGCCCTATAGGATCTCTTCTGGACGTCACCAGCAACCAGCCATGGTGAGAGGGAGGATGACAGCTGAGGGTGTTTATAGCAAAAGAATTACTTCCTTTGGGGAGGAATTTTTTTTTACTTCCCCAATTAAATCCTTTATAATTTCCAGCAAACTTGTTATTATAGATTTCTATAGGAATCAAAGCAGCATATAAATGCAAATGTCTGGAGTCTTACGAGCAAACATTGTAGTATATCTTAAATATCCTTAAACAATCAATGAATCAATAAAACAAAAGATCATGAGTATAAAAACTGAAGTATTGATTGGCTGACATGTAAACAGTTTGGTTCAAGAAAAAAGAAAATCATTGTTACTCTAACTTCTGGTAATATGAATAAGAGGATGTAGCCATTGGCTCCATTTCCATTCCTCCGGGTTTCTTTAGAACAACTTTATTTCACAATCTGAAGATGAATTAGATAACTCACGGAAAAGGCTCAATGAAATTAAAAATCTTTAGAAGTACAGCTCTCTGGATTCTTATTGAAATTTAAATTCTTTGAAAAAGTATCCAGTAGAAATCTACTTAACTTCAAAAACACTTGGAGAAAAATTACTTTCCAAAGGGCCAGGTCCCAGTGCACGCTGTCTCTCTTCCCTGCTCTTGAGAGTACACAGGGACAGTTTTATGTTGGTGTCTTGCTTCCACATGGCAGAGCATTCTTCCTCTTACAGTGTATGTTTAATATTTGGGATGGAACCGGATGTTTAAGGCTGCAGAGTTATCAGTTTGTTTTCTCAGAAGGCACAGATGCCCTCCACGTAAGACCGCAGAGCTCTTAAAGTCACTGCAGGGCAAAGTGCCCGACGGTACATCTATGTCTAAATGGACTAGTGTGTTGAACCACCACATTTCACCATTTGCTGTCGTTATGTTGACCAAAGACAACTGAATAATATACAAGGAAGAATTCAGATGCTTCAATTAAAAAAAAAAATGTCCAGATGACTTGAGGAAATTTGTGCAACTCAGGTTTCCACCTGAGATACACTTCCATCTGCTCTGATAATCCCAAAGTATGGCTCAGTTTGTGACAGTGGCATTCAAAGTTTGCCCATGTTTGAGTAGAAAGATTACTTGTTAGGACAAATAATGCTAGATTCCTTTTGCAGCCTCCCTAAATAGGTTTAGGGAACCCAAAGTTAGCTCGGCTCAGTATAGGAGAGACCAATACACTGAGAGAAATAATGAACTGTCCTCAGAAATCCAAGACCCTATTGTGACTGGCAGCCCTTCGGGGTAGATTTAGTATCAGATCCTCTGATCTCTACGTAAGACAGTACAGCTCTTGCTTCTTAGCAAAGTGTCTCAGGAATGGAAGAAAAAGTTTCACTTCAGTTTCAAACGTGGCGTCAGGAATAGGAAGTAATAGGAACCCAACTGCATATGTGTCCTTTGCCCTGGGCGATCAAGAAAACCTGCTCTTTGACACAGCTATTCACTCCACTCTTATTTCAAGTTCTTCCAACAGGGGTCTTGTACAGAGTGAACTATAATCTAACTGGATATGTCATCAGACCGTAACCCACTTGTGTACCAGTCACAGAGTTACGACCCATCACAGGTGGCCGACTGTTCAAGCCGTGTTCACATAAGGCAAATGTTGAGCTGTATTGATCTGTTTCTGTCCCTCACTTCCACTTTCTGCGTGTCACTTATCTTTTTCTGTCCATACATGGATCTGACTTTGTGGCAGCCCCCAAAGTACCCTGAGCCTACTCTGCTCCTGGGGGCTGCCTGATTTGTGAATTGTTCTCTCTCAGTTTAACTCTGCTAAACTTAATCTGTCTTAAGCTTTCCTTTTAACACAACTAAGCAAGCGACTGTAACGAAGCAGAATGTCGACCATACCGTAGAAGCACCTGGTGTGCTGGAAGCTAGAAAATGACAGGAGTTGAGCAGGATGGGCTCAGGGTGAGACACCAAGTGTCAGTGATTCAAGAGACCTGCTGGACAGCACTGGGCCTCCAGCTGGCAACCTGGTATTGCAAACTTAAAAAAATGTGTTAAGAGGGCAGATTCCTGGTTATGTGTTCTTACCACAAGAAAAATATAAATACAAAAATGTCCCGTCCAGCGGGACAGTTATTCGTGGGGGCGAGGGGGACCGAGCCTGAAAAAGAACAGGCGAGAAAGAGAGAACGAGACCAAGCAGGTTTCTTGTCAAGGTCCGTTTAATGGTGGCGAAAGGCCGGTTTTTAAAGCTACAGGCGAACAGGGGGCAGAGGGAGTGGGAGGAGGAGTAAAGAGGAAATGTGTCCTTCGCTGATTGGCAGATTTGAGGTTCAGGCCATTAGCTGGTTGTGCGGGCGCGGGAATGGGTGCCATTTTGAGTCTTAAACAAAGAACTGATAACTGCAAGGAAAATAATTAAGCGGGAAATTGGCTGTGATTGCTTTGGGGTGGTTTTCTGAAACAGGATGTGGGCAAACAAGGTTGGGTACATAATTTTTTGAAAATCTCGCAAGTGTATTTCGGGGGAGGGGAAGACTGGGGAGCACACACTGCCTTGGCTAAAATCAAGGGTCTTTATTCTTGTCATGCTTTTTGGCCCCCGACACAAAAAGAGCATTGTAAGCAGAGAGGCCACTGTGTTCATTCTGAGACTAAACATAACAGGGCCAGAAGAGGGCAAGTCAGGAAATTTAGCGGGACCAGAGCGAACATCATGTGGGTAGAGATGCCGGAGGACTGAGCAGCTGGAGGGTAAGGGCGAGGACAGTCCTAAGCATGATTCCCAGGAGCTGTGGTTGAATTTGATCCTCAATGTGCCAGTGTTGGAAGGTGAGGCCTGGTGGGAGGTGTCGGGTCTGGGGCAGATTCCTCAGGAATGGTTTTCACAGTCAAGTTCCCCACTGGCAAGACTGGATCAGTCCTTCAGGAGTGGTTCTTATAACGCCACTTCGAGAGGCCCCTCGGGTTTTCTTTCATCACATTTGTCCAATTCCCCTTTAACCCACTCTGCCATGTTATGACATAACATGTGCTCCCCCTCCCCAGCCAAGCAGATGCTGGTGCCACGCTTCTTGTACTGCCAAGCCAGCAGAACCTCGAGAAAAATAAACATCTTTTCTTTTGATTCACCCAGCCTTGAGTATTCTGTTCTCACAACACTAAACAGACTAAGATGCCAGTTTTCTGTCTAGGGTGACCAGGTGGACGGTGATACCAATTGCTGACCTGGAGAACCCAGGAGGAGGAGCAAGTTTGGGGTCACAGCTCAAGAGAGGGGTCTGAGCCCATTAAGCACTGGTTGGCTGCCGTAACAAAATACCCAAGACTGGGAGGCTTAAACTGCAGTTATTTTCCACAGTTCTACAGGCTGGAAGTCCAAGATCAGAGGGCCCCCATGGACGGGTTCTGGGGACAGTACTCCTCCTGGCTGCGGATGGCCACTTTCCTGCTGTGTCTTCATGTGATATGGGAGAGGGGGAAATCAACCTCAGTCCTGTGAGATTAGAACCCTACCCTTATGGAATTATTTAACCACAATTACCTCCTAAAACTCTATCTTCATACAGTCACATTGGGGGTAGGGCTTCAACATATAAATGTGGAAGGGGGGACAATTTAGCTCATAGCAGTGGTGGAATGGGTGGGTGGCTTATCTCAGCCTAATGTCATTAAGCATTCAAATGAGCTGGCTGGCTCTCTGTGTCTGCAACCCATGCTCTCTGAGCTACCTTCTGATCATCTCACTTCCTGTAGACTTTAAGGAAAAAAGTCCTTAGTCTGTTTGGAGCACATTAAGTATTGTGGCCTAATCAGCATGGGTAAGAATGCTCAAGTCTGAAAACCTCTGGGGCAAAGAAAGACCACAGTTTTGGACATACAAAATTGAGCACCTCATTCTGGTTCTCTGCACATACATGCAACTTCCTGAGGTTTTCTAATGGTCAGCAGTCTCTCCCAGGGAATGCTCGTCTGCACCGACAGTCTCCATTCCTCCTGGCTCATTTAGAAGGCAGAAACACCGGCTTCACTTATGTGGGCAAAGTAACAGAAGGAACAGAGAAATGGCTTTGAGGCAGACTACTATAGTCCATGTGGATAAGCCCGGCTGGAGCTGTGCAGTGCACAACCTGTACTGCTGCACACAGAGGACCTGCTCGCAGGCAACAGGGCTGATCTCAAATGCAGCCTCTTCCTGTCAACGGTAGGGTTCTCTGTTAGGTAAATAAAAGTATCTACCTCAGAAAAGGATTGCGTGGAAAATGGTGTGTTGAGCCTTTAAATCAGTACCTGGTATTTGGTAGTAAACCAAATATGATTGCTATTTTTATTTTTAGTAAGGAAGAAAAAAGAGGATAATTGTAAGGCATGAGACAGGCAGCCTGTATTTTACATTCATGTGTGACTTCCACTGCTGCCAACTTAACATTGGGGTGACGTGGTTATTTAGAGCCTCTCCCTAAACGAAAGGGAGATAGACTCGCTGGCAAATGGAATTGCCCGAAAAACAAAATGGAGTCCTGTATCTGCCCCCCAAATACATTTTTTTGTTATGATCATCAGCCCCACATCCTCAAATCAGGAAGATACTCTTCCTACAAAATGCAGCTAAAAATGTCCTCTACATGGCATGGGAAACTTCCAGGGATAACGTGCATGTTTGTGATCTTGATGTGTGTGGGTAGGGTTTCATATGCATATGTCAAAACACCGAGTTTTGCACTTTAAACACATTAGACCCGCCGCACATCAATTAAACTTCCATAAAGCTGTTAGATATTTTTAATGTTCTCCAATCTCTAACAGTTTGCCAAACACTGATCCAGGAAGAGAACGCCACCCAGGGACTGGGGACAGAATAAGATGCACAGGTTGGAAATAGATTATTAATCTATAATCCTTTTTTTGTTCTATAAAAAGGAACAAACACCCTGGGGAAAGTGATAGGTCAAGATTGAAGTTAAAATAAACCTGGGACCTTTACAAAGGCAAATACTAAAAACGATTTTTATTTGGTATTAAAGGCCTTGCATAGCCAAGTGCCAGCCGGCCCCAAAATGGGACCCAGCAAAGCCTCTAGAGAGGACATTTCGCAGTTTGTCCCCTGTAGGCTGCTGTTGTAATAATCTTTCTCAGAGAACATTTTTATCATGAGCTCTCATTCCCTGGTCTCCTGTGGTCCCTCACAGTTTCCAAGGCCAAGGCCAATTCCCACTTTCCTTCTCTGCGACTTTCTTCCTCCACAGCACACGTCTGCTGGCCTGTGGCTGCCTCAGCACTTCTGGCTCTCCTGGGCCTCTGGCTTCCTCGCCATCCCGGGCTGTGCTTCCCCCTTTTAGCCCCAGCTTAATTCTACATCCTGTGCAAATCCTTTCTTGGCTCCGCCACTAAATGACCATTTATCTTTCCCTTCATTAAAAAGCTATCTGGAGAGACTACATTTCTGAACCCCATACTGGAGCATGTGGATATAGAGTTTTATGCTGTTGACAGATGTGTAAGACAGTCTGGGAAATGTTGCTCACATGCTCATAAATTAGTCGTTGGAGGATATTTTGATAGTGTGTAGGGCCAGGAAATGATATATTTAAAATGGTGGTTGCATAAGGCATCCAGGACATGGGTCTAAGTCTTTCATCCGGCTTTCAGCATGGGCTACATACAGTTATTACATTCTATCTCTTTTCCAAAACTAAACTTTAATTACTTTAAGGACAGGAACTATGTCAATGCCTCAATATACTCCCAACACCTGGGTGGAACACAGAAAATGCTGTTGAACAGATAAATGGTTACGATGGAACAATTTCAAATCCCTAATCTCTATGGGAAAACAAGTCCCATGCAATGTCACCATCATCCATCATCCTTATCCACTCCTGCACCTGGGATACGGCTCAGATGAGTGACACAGAGAATGAGGCCGGGTCAGAAGCTGACCGTTAGGACCCTGTGTTCTTTGCATTGGTCTAACCCAGTGGTTCTCAACCTTCATAATGCTGCGATGTGTTACAAAGGGGTCACGACCCGCACATTAAGAACCACTGGTCTAACCGATACTTCAGAGAGGGTAAGAAAAAGTTGGGCTTCACTATAATGGAGAGCAAGTTTCTGAAAATTCAACATGCATACAAATCACCTGGAAAGTTTGTTAAGAGACAGACTCCGGGGCCCAGATCCACAGGTAGGTTTGGGATGGAGACTAGAAATTTGCTTTCCTCACAATCTCCTGCAGAGCACATTCTAATAAAAAAAAAAAAGTTATTAAAACTGCATGAAAGTGGTGGTAGAAACCCAAATCAAACTATCTTAATCAAGCAAGTGGATTTGTTGGGAGCAAACTGGGAAGGGCTCAGTGTAAGTGGAAAAGCTGGAGAAGCAGGTAAGGATGTGGGGACCTTAGGGCCAGAACTTGGGGACTCGCTCATCGTTAGAATTGTTTCCTTCCTCACTTTCATTTCTGCTGTCCCTGCTTGGCATTGTTCCCCCCCACTACTAACAAGTGCTCTTCATATGAAGGAGACATGGCTAGTGGAAATTCCAAGTCTTATTACTGAGTTCCAGGTTTCTGTTACTTACTGCTGAATCACAAATCACCCCAAATTTAGTGGCTGGATGCAACCACAATAATTTGTTTTGTTCATGCACCTATAATTAGGCAGAGCTCAGACTGGCCATGGCATCTGTAGTCTATGTGCATCACCTTGGGTTCGAAGGCCAGGGGGGACTAAACAGCTGGGGACTGAAATTCTCTGGGGGATCCTCACCCACTTATCTGTCGAGTGATGCTGGCTGGGGAGACTTCAGCTGCAGGTACGGCCAGAGCACCTAGCCATGTCCTCTACATGGGGCTGCTGGGCCTCCTCACAGCATGGTGGCGAGTATCCCAAGGGCAGCAAGTGTCAACCGAATTGCCTTCCATTACCTAGCCTCAGCCGTCCCAGAGCATTATTTCCACCCCAGGCCCAGATGCAAGAATAGGAAAAACGAACCCCACCTCTTAGTAGAAATGAAAAACTCACATCACTTAAGGAATATGAAGTGACTGATGGGCAGGTAGCATCTACCAGGGATATGCTGAGCAAGGGATGAGCTGTAACCCCGCTGTTACCCACATCCCAGATGGGAGCGAATAAGACTGCATAAGATTTCATCGCACTGTTCCACTGAAAACTTATGATTTGTTTATTTCTGGAATTTTCTCTTTTTTTTTTTCATTTTTTGGCTGGGGCTGGGTTTGAACCCCTACCCCTTTGAGCCACAGGTACCACCCCAAATTTCTGGAATTTTCTTTATTTCATTATAAGTGTATGTGTATGTGGGTATGTGTATAGGTTTTTTTTTTTTTTTTTTGAAACAGAGTCTCACTCTGTTGCCAAGGATAGAGTGCCTTGGCATCATAGCTCACAGTAACCTCAACCTCCTGACTTTAGGCAATCCTCTGGCCTCAGCCTCCTGCGTTCTAGCTCAGGCTGATCTCGAACTTCTGAGCTCAAGCAGTCTACTCACCTCAGCCTCCCAAAGTGCTAGGATTACAGACGTGAGCCACTGGTCCAGCCTATATATACATTTTTAGAGACAGGGTCTCAGTCTATCACCTAGGCTGGAGGGCAGTGGTGCAATCATAGCTCACTGAAGCCTGGAACTCCTAGGCTCAAATGGCGCTTTCTCCTCAGCCTTCCGAGTGGCTGGGACTATAGGCACATGCCACCACACCCAGTTCTTCCACTTTATACTTTTCGATTGAGGAAAGCAAAACCTTAAATAAGGAGGGACTGCGGCATCTCATCTAGTCTGCACAACCATGACCCTGTAAGCCAAGTATGATCTTGAGGAGACGGAGACTCAGAGGTGTTTAAGTGACCCATTCAGCATCACACGTGTTGGAATTGTTGGAGGCAGGACCATAACTGAGCCTGTGCGAGTGAAGTCCCCGCTGTTACCCAGCATAACTTAGGACTCCCACATTCAGGGGTTACAGTGTCATGGCTGTGAGACATACCATGGCAGAGGCGCCACTGGTTGGTGGTAAAGTGCTTCCCCAGCCAGTGAAATGCTCAAAAACTGTTGGTTAGGAGGGGTGCCATGGCTCACACCTGTAATCCCAGCACTCTGAAAGGCTGAGGCAGGTGGATTATCTTAGCTCAGGAGTTCAAGACCAGCCTGACCTAGAGCGAGACCCGGCCTCTAAAAACAGCTGGGCGTTGTGGCAGGCGCCTGTAGCCAACTACTTGGGAGGCTGAGGCAAGAGGATCACTTGAGCCAAGAGTTTGAGGTTGCTGTGAGATATGATGCCAGGGCACTCTGCCCAGGCTTACAAGGTGAGACTCTGTCTCAAAAAACAAAAAAACAACACAACAAAATCTTGGCTTTTTTTACTATTTGTCTTTCTATTTTAAAACACTTGATGGTAACAAAAGAAAAAATAAATAAAACACCTGATGTGTTCATCATTTTATTTGTTTCTCATAACAACCCTAAGCAGTGGGTAGAAGTCTATCATTATAGGGGAAGAAACTGGGACGCAGAGCAGGTAATCGACCCAGATCACCTTTCTTCCAGCTCAAGACTTCTTCCCCTCTGCCACTTGGCACCACCCAGGTCACATTTCTATCCAGTCTGGAACATTCCTACCAGCCCTGCACTTGGGGGCTGGCCTCGTTTGTACCCCAGAAGACTCCCACCTCCAGGGCCAATGCAGGCCTGACGACCTTCCTGCAGACACAGATCTAAGAAAAAGCAGGTATGCCTCTTGAGGCATCACATTCCCACTCTCTGAAAGACAGAGAGCTCCTGATGGTGAGCTGCCTCCCGGCACTCTGCACCTCCAGGGCAGGCCTGCACTTCAGAGGCCTCTTCTGAAGTGCCCAGGATGAGGGATCCAGGTCAGGGAAGGTGTGACTTCTGGCTGGCCTTCATCATCCTAGGTGATCAGCTCTAGAGGAAGGCTGAGGTTAGACTTCTCTCTGGGCCTGTGAAATTGGCCAGTGGTCTTCTTGTCTTTTTGTTTGTTTGTTTGTTTGTTTGATACAGAGTCTCTCTTCATCACCTGGGCTAGAGTACCATAGTCTCAGCCCAGCTCCCAACAACCTCAAACTTCCCGGGTTCAAGTGATCCCCTTTCTCAGCCTCTTGAGTAGCTGGGACTACAGGCACCCACCACAACCTCCAACTAATTTCTCTATTTTTAGTAGAGACAGGGTCTCACTCTTGCTCAGGCTGGTTTCAAGCTTCTGAACTAAAGCAGTCCTCCCTTCTTGGCCTCCCAGAGTGCTACGATTACAGGCGTGAGCCACTGCACTCCGCTCACACTTGTGTTTTAAATAAAGAATTTTTTTTTCAAACTCGATTTTCCCAGAGCCCATAATAAAAGAAGTAAAAATTATAGTTTCTTTAGGCATTTTAAGTATTTGAGATACTGAATAAACTGCATGATTTTTAAGAAAACCCTGGGTAAGTTTGTGGATGACAAAGACTTGCCAACAGTTTGAAAAACTCCTGGACCACTGAGCCAGTGAGAGCCTGGCCAGCCCCACCACCCTTTGGGTTAGCAATATGGCTTATAAAGGCAAGTGTGTAAATCCTTAACGCAAAGTTTCAAAAGGGGGGTCAGGAGCATAACTTCTGGGCCTCACATCCAATGTTAGTAGTTACTAGAATTTTAGTAGGGGTGGGGGGGCACAATGCTCAAAAAGAAAACCCGATATTCTCCGACATGGCTTTCTCCATGAAATACCTCACAGGCTCACCACAAAGCCCTTAAAATGTGAATCCATTCATATTGCGTGGCTCAACTGCCCTGGCCCCCACCCCAAGACGATGCTGCTCTTCCTTCCCATCTGCCCCCTGCTACCTCCTGCCAGAGCCAGTGCCAGCATTCTCTGCTCAAAATATAAATTTAGCTTCTCAGGGAGGATGAGCAAGTCTGGTGGCAACTGTGTTCTCTGCAGGTGGTGTGAGTCACTCGGCCTTGGGAGGGGCCTCTCCTCAAGGCTTGTCAGTGTCTTCAGCCCTCAGCTGAGCCTGGCTTAGTATACCTGGGGGAATGGCCTTGGTCTTGACATGTTCACTCACCCAGGGAGCTGAAGCTGTCATTAAAATCACCCAGAAGATGCTCCCTGCATTTGGCTCCTCTAGCTCCTCTTAGCTTTTCTTTCCCCTTTATGTAATGGATTCACACCAGACATGTTATTCAGATGAGCCGGAGGAAGCAGACCCACTTGCGGTGAAATAGCACGTCTTTAGTTCAGCCCCAAGTTCTAAATGCTTAAGGGATTTTACACCAAATCTGGTATGTTTCCTTTTTACAACTTGCCACTTCACACAGTCTGCTTACTCCAATCTGTCCCATAAACATATACAGGGTGTCCACAAAGTTCGTGTGCAATTAAATTTTTATTTTTTTATTTTTTAACTGGCTTGGCTCCTATAGCTCAGCGGCTTGGGTGCCAGCCACATACACTGGAACTGGCAGGTTTGAATTCAGGCAGGGCCTGCCAAACAACAATGACAACTACAACCAAAAAATAGCCAGGCATTGTGGCAGGCGTCTATAGTCCCAGCTACTTGGGAAGCTGAGGCAAGAGAATCACTTAAGCCCCAGACTTGGAAGTTGCTGTAAGCTGTGAGGCCACGGCACTCTACCCAGAGCTACAGCTTGAGACTCTGTCAAAAAAAAAAAATTTTTTTTAACTAATTGCACAGGAACTTTATGAACACCCTGCATATTTCACTTCTCTCTGGCCCCCAGTCTTCCCAGATGACTAGGTACTTCCAGAAGACTAGTTGAGGGATTTTTGCACTTTTTTTTAAACAGGGGGCCAATGCCACCATCTAGTGTCCAACCTGGGAAGTGCGGGCATGAAACAAGTTAACTGTGAACAAACATTACTATTAATACACTGCACCTAACCTGACAATTTTAGGGAACGGTGGTGACAGTTTGCACAGACATGTTGCATACATTAAAGAGTTAAAGAAATAGTGTGTAGGTAGATGGGGAAAACATTTCTTTACCCTCTCCCAGCGTGGAGTGACCAACCATCCTGTTTACCTGGGCCTGAGGGGGCTACCTAGGACAGTGGACTTTCACTGCTAAAATCAGGAAAGTCCCAGGAGAAGAAAGACAACTTTATCACTCTATATAGAGATACAAATGACTCTAGGAGCAGAAGGTATAAGGAATAAAATACCTTGGGCTTCTGGTTGGGGAAAGAAGCCTCTTAACTTTAAAAAGAGAATTCTTGCTTTTCTAGAAGAGACTAGGTTTCGTGGTTATCAGAGGGAGGAAACCTCAGCCAGGAAGCAGAAAGATTACTTGGGGCACTAGTCAAAAATATCTTGATCAAGAAACCAGGGGATTCTTGATCAAGAAACCAGTTGAAATTGTCTGTCTCCTACTGCAATGAAGCAGGTCCCATATCTTTTCTTATAGGCTTGGCCTTTAAATCTCTGGTATGTCCTTAGTACCCTGAGTAAACACATTTTGGCTAGACTCAAAAGTGAAGCGAGTGAAGTATGGCTTCACTACCCATGTTGGAATAGCCCACATGCAGGTGAACTTTGGAGTTGCAGCTTTGCCATGAGCTGTGTGGCACTGAACAGGTGGCTTAACTGTTCTGAAGCTATTTGTTGTGTAGAATGGATGACCTAAACACATAAATCACCCTAAGGCCAGTGCCTGGCATTTGGTTAGCTCCAGGGAAACCTTGTCTATGGCTGACCAAGCAACCCAGAAGCACTTGTTAGCCCTAAAGTCAGAGTCCTAAGGCTTCTTCCTTTTCCTCAATGAGGGCAGGCTCACAGTGAGCCTACTTTCTTTCACAGTTCCCACCCCCCTGTTTACTTCTTGCTTTTCTTCCCCACCTAGAACTGGTTGCCCACCCTGTCCTTGACCCCCAGGGCTGGATGCAGAGTGCAGATTATAATAGCAGTGGCTTTGTGCAATTCATGAGATAAACCATGTGAAGAGCCATGGCAGGCCTTGGTACAAGGTCAGAGCTGAAAATGTTCCTGCAGTTGTGTTCTCCCATCTTCATTTATCAGCCATACGTCTATTCTTTTCAACCATTGTTACGGTCTAAGAAACAAAAGTTCAAGAGATGTCCCAAATTTCACCCTAAATTCTAAGCAGTGCTGAAGAGCTTCAAAGGCCTTGCTGGTTCACTTGTTCATCTATTCAACAAAGATTTATGGACCTTGATGCCAGATACTGTGTGAGGCAGAAAGGATACCTGGGAACACGACTACCTTCGGAGGCTTACAGCCATGGGAAGGTGGACGTTAAAGGCAAATTATAAGGAGGTAGAAGAGATAGGACTTGAGGGCTGAGGGAACACAAAACAGAGAACCTACCTCCCAGGAATATTTAAGCTGAGGATGAGGGTGGGAATAAGCTCTCCTGCCTAAGAGGGGGTAAGGGGAAAGGTGCAAGGGGAAAGAGAATTCCCAAGTTCAGAAAAGGAGTAATAACGGTCAATGCCTGGGACTAAGACAAGCTGGAAAACAGAGCAAGAGAAGCAAATCAGGGAAGATAACAGCTAGATCTTTCAAGACCTGGAAGTTGTCAAAAGGACATGGGACCTCCTTTAAGGGCAACAAGAAGCCCAGAGGAGCTTGAAGCTTGTGAGTACAGATCAAATTAGAATGTGGAAAGTTCCTTCTTTTATCCCTAAGGGTGAAACTGAGCAACATGATCTGCCCTTCCTCAAGACTCCTTCCTTACCTACATGGTGGCTCATGCCTATAATCCTACCACTCTGGGACACTAAGGCAGGTGGATTGCTTGAGCTCAGCCTGACCTAAAGCCAGACCCTATCTCTACTAAAAATAGATAAACTGGCCAGTGCCTGTAGTTCCAACTACTGCTACTTGGGAGGCAGAAGCAATGGGACCTCTTGAGCCCAAGTGCTTGAGGTTGCTGTGAACTATGATATCACTGCTCTCTACCCAGGGCAATAGAGTGAGACTCTGTCTCTAAAGAAAAGGAAAGGAGGGAGGGAGGGAAGGAAAAAAGAAAAAAATTAGAAATGTTAAAGATTTATATATTTAAAAAAAGACTCCTTTCTTTTCACAAAATTCTTCAGAGAAGGTACAGTTAAGATGGAGCCCCAGGTGTGAAATATGGGCTGTTCAGATGGGTAAATCTTGTCCCCAAAGACTTCCAAACTAGTACTCCAGATCGCAGACTATCACATAACACATATCTTCCCAACAAGTCACCTCTGGGCAAAGAAGAATACAGGGTGGCTCTGGCCCCAGGCCCCACATGGTAGGGGTGGTGAGAGCTAGCAGAAAGCTGGCTGCGGCCTACATAGATTTTCATTTTCTTTTTACAACTAATATTAGTGCTAGTTTTTGTAATTAGTTCACAAATCCAGCTTATCTAACCCCTATGCATTTCTTAAATCCCTACCTTATACATCACACAGTTGATCTGTTGTGATTGAACAAAAATGACCTCAAGTGCTTTGGGGCGTGGGTATATGGATAGATTGGGGGTGTGGGGAAGTTAGATATAAAACAGTGACCTCATTATAGCCTTCACAAAGCTTGTAATCTTGTGAGGAAAAAAAATGAATTTGGTGGAGAAAAAGGACAGTAACAACCTCTGTACTTCTTGGTAAGGAAACTGAGGCTGGTAAGGAAACTAAGACCCATTTGCCCAAGATGAGGAGTCAGTGCCAGGGCTGGACCCTATGGGACCATGCTGGTTGTGGCTCACATGAAGGTCCTGGGACTGTTATGCCCGAAAAATACCCCCAAATGGCCGCAGCAGACAAGTCCGAGACACACTCCGATGTAAGAAGCAAGAGGTGAGTTTTATTCAGGCCCCAGGAAGCCCGGACTCTCCTGGCACGCAAGCCGAGGACGAGCCTT
>CAUYQV010097457.1:0-30950 GCA_963574575.1 Galagoides demidoff
GGTGGATGTGCTGTCCCTGTCCTGGCCCACACTCTGCGGGTGGATGTGCTGTCCCTGTCCTGGCCCACACTCTGTGGGTGGATGTGCTGTTCCTGTCCTGGCCCACACCCCACGGGTGGATGTGCTGTCCCTGTCCTGTCCTGGCCCACACTCCACGGGTGGATGTGCTGTCTCTGTCCTGGCCCACACTCTGCGGGTGAATGTGTTGTCCCTGTCCTGTCCTGGCCCACACTCCACGGGTGGATGTGCTGTCCCTGTCCTGTCCTGGCCCACACCCTGCGGGTGGATGTGCTGTCCCTGTCCTGGCCCACACTCTGCAGGTGAATGTGCTGTCCCTGTCCTGTCCTGGCCCGCACTCCGAGGGTGGATGTGCTGTCCCTGTCTTGGCCCACACACCACGGGTGGATGTGCTGTCTCTGTCCTGGTCCACACTCCACGGGTGGATGTGCTGTCCCTGTCCTGGTCCACACTCCACGGGTGGATGTGCTGTCCCTGTCCTGACCCACACCCCACGGGTGGATGTGCTGTCCCTGTCCTGTCCTGGCCCACACCCCACGGGTGGATGTGCTGTCCCTGTCCTGGCCCACACTCTGTGGGTAGATGTGCTGTCCCTGTCCTGGCCCACACTCTGTGGGTGGATGTGCTGTCCCTGTCCTGGCCCACACTCCACGGGTGGATGTGCTGTCCCTGTCCTGGCCCGCACCCCACGGGTGGATGTACTGTCTCTGTCCTGGCCCGCAGCACCGAGGACTCTCAGGTTTTCTTACTCCTCAGGGGCTGCCTCACCTCAGCCACGTTGTAGTTCTCCCCTCCCGGCCTGTACCAGTTTCTCCCTTCCTCATCTCCTCGCCTCCATGATGCCACCTGGTCCCACTCAGGGGCCTTACCTCTTGATTTTCCTGGTGTGCCAGGGTTTGCCCACGTTCACCCTCCCTAAATACCTCTTTAGAGTTCCATGTTTTTTACTCTGCCTCTCCCTGTCTCTTGAGTGACCCTGGTACACCCCTCCAAGGCTCCTGGCTAACAACTTGAGTATCACTGGTTTCCTCTTATCTTTTCAACTTCAGGCTGCCTCAGAGCCAGAGCTGGTATTTGGGCCGCACACCCCGGCCCTGTGGCAGCTGTGGCAGGCCTGCTTCTGCAGCCTAGGCCGAGCTCTGGTCTTTCTCTTCCCAGTGTCTGTGGAGCTGTAGAACTTTATATCCTGCTCTGTCTCCTTTTTCTGTTGTCCAGACTCAGTTCCACCAGGATTCAGAGGCTGCTCAGATGGATTCATGTGCAACTTGAATTAGGAACTGCAGGATGGGTTGGAGACAGGACAGAGAAGGAGTGAGGTGGGGTGCTATTGGTGCTAATAGCACTTCCTGATTTTCCTGGGGCTTCATTGTATTAAAGGTTCTGCCTCCTGATACCAGAATTTCGCTTTTCTATCAGTAGGTTTTGGTCTTGGTGATTTGAAGAATGAATCTATAGACCACAGATCAGTGGCAAGACAGGATTTATTTACAGAAAAGAATATAGAAGTGCCAGAGCTCCTGGCAGAGAGAGAAAACCCAAATCAGGAGAGAAAAGCTTGCTCACGCTCTCTCTCTCTCTGTCCCACTCCCTGGGCTCTTTGTCTAGGGGTATATATAGGTGCATGGCTTCCTTGGATATGAGGCCAGGAAATGAATGGATACAGTCCTTTGTGCTGGGGCGAGGTGAATGAATGTATTAATGGACACAGTCCCTAATGCAGTTCATTCAGGAATTGAGGCCTAGGAAACCTACATGAAATTGACCCAGGTATAGGAAATGGGGTTCCATATTCAGTCATAACTGCAGAGGGAAGGAGACACCAAGGCACCGGTGTCTCCCCAGCAGTTGTACAGCCCCTTTGGCTATTGGAGCCTCCAGTGAGGGTGGGAGGCCCCCTTCCATGCCTCCCCTCCAGCCTGCTGGTTCCTCTGCCGGCTGCCTCTGCACCAACACCACCAAGGTGGAGGCAGCAGGTCTTCTGGCTGAGCTGGCTGAGGCACCATCTGTCCCCATCACTCCTTGGTGCACTCATTCATCTCGCCTATGGGCATGTTTTACACGTACATGTATCATAATCTGTCAACCAATGTGTCTTTCTAATTAAAAATATTCATGTGTGAACAAAAACATGAAAGAAAAGGGTTTTTAACTCATTTTGTAAAAATGATTCCCAAAATAATTTCACTTGACATTTAAAACACAGAGATGCTTTTCCTGATCTATATTCTCAATTTTACTTAGTACAGTTTAGTACAGTTATGCAGCATTTAAGAACAGGGATATGTTCTGACAAGCGCATCATTAGACACTCTTCCTTGTGTGAAGGTCACAGAAGGTGCTCACAGACCTGGACCGTGCGGCCCATTGCGTCGCTAGGCTACAGATGCCTGCGTCAGGGTACTATGCTGAGGACTGTAGGCAACTGTAACAAAATGGTTAATATTGTGCATCTAAACGTTAAAAAGGTTATGGTGAAATGTGGTCTAAGAGATGTAAAAGACGACACACCTGTGTGGGGCACTTGCCAGGCTGGAGCTCACAGGGCTGGAAGCTGCTGTGGTGTCAGTGAGGGTTGGTGAGTACATGTGAGGCCGGGGCCGAGGACACGGCTGTGCGCTGCTGGGGACCTGAACTGGACACCTAGAGAGCGGTAAATTTACTGTTAAAATTGTCTTCCATAATAAATTAATCTTAGGTTACCATAACTGTAAACTTTTAAATTTTTTTAAGACTTAGACTCTTCTGTGATAACACTTAGCTTAAAATGCAAACACATTGTACAACTGTATGGAAACATTTTCTTTTGCCATATCCTTATTCTGGAAGCTTTTTATTATTTCAGATTTTTTTTTTTTTTTTACTTTTGAAACTTTCTGTTAAAAACTAAGACACAGACACACACGTTAGCCTAGGCCTACACAGGGTCAGGATCGTCCGTGTCCCACTTGGAGGGTCTTCAGGGGCAGTGAAGCCTATGGAGCTGTCGTCTCCTGTGATGATAATAACTTCCTCTGGATGCCTCCAAAGGACCTGCCTGAGGCTCTTTTATACATAATTTTTTTATATATAATTAGGAGAAATATACTCTAAGGAGTGTAGTATAATAAACACATAAAGCAGTACCGTAACATAGTCACTTATTAGCATCATCAAGTGTTCTGTACGTCACATAACTGCACTGCCAGACGTTTGTGCCACCAGCAGTGCAGGTGAAACTGCACCACCTCAGACCCACGGTAAATACATGGCACTGCGGCGTCATGACGACTCAAGGGAACAGACATTTCCAGTTCCATTATACTCTTCATGGGGCCATTGTTGTATATGGGGTCTGTCATTGACCACAATGTGTGGTATGTGACTGTGGGTTACATTTGGATGTGTTTAGTATATTTTAACAAAGTGTTCAAATCTCTACTAATACATGAATTCTGCCTAGTAGCTATCTAAACTGTCACTTTACAGCAAAACCCATTAAAAAATACAAACTGTCAGTCCTGGGCAGAAGATCACTGTTCCCGTGCGTTGAGTTCCCTAGTTTAGGGGACGCTCCCTGCCTTCCTCTCTGTCAATGGAGTTACCCTTTGGGGGTCTGTACCGTTATCCATTGCTCCCAGAATCCTCTACAGCTTTCTTCTTGTTCTCCGTCTGCTCAGGACCAGCTCAGGGGCTCCACTAACCTAGAGAGTAGGGCTGTCTTCTGCTCCTGACCTCACTGTCAGTTTTACATCCCCTTCTTCCAGCACGACTGACAGGTGTCATCCTGACATGGCGGGAATGCACTTGTAAGCTGTTCTCAGTTCTCAGCTGTCCCTCCTGAGTCCTCTCAAAGGAGCACTTTCCCCATGTATATATCACACGAAGACACTAGCCTGGGGGTCAGATGGTCTGGGGGCTGCTTTCCTGCTGAACAAGCCCTGTGATGGGGAGAGATGGTTCATGTGGGCCTCAGTGTCTTCCTCTGACAAATAGAGAACTGGATGCCTTCTAAAGCCCCACAGAACACTAAACTACAGAGTTTGTAACTGTTCATTTCAGCCAATACAATTAAACTCTCAGGCTGAAAACTACACTAGGTACTGGAGACATGAGGAAGAGTCACAGATAGTCTCAGCCTTCCGTGTGTTTAGGGCATGTTGGGAGGTACAGGACTACACTGAGCAGTGGGTAAGGGTGCTGTTTAAGTGAGTTTGCAGACACCACTGCTCAGTCTTTAGGCCAAGATCAAGTGTAGTTGGTCTGCAGAGAGGAGGGAGAAACTGCCTGGGGGAAGTGATGTCTGAGTTACGGTCCAGAGAAATTGGGATCCATGACAGGAAGGAGAGTTGATAAAAGAGCATTTCAGGCAAAGACTGTTGTATAAAAATGCCCAGAGGGCTGGGCATGGTGGTGGCACACATGTGGTCCCACCTACACAGGAGGCTCAGGCCGGAGGATCACTTTCGTCCAGAAGTTCCAGAGTAATCTTGACTACATAATCAAACCCCATCTCAAAAAATAAAAAGCCTGGAAAAGATTAGCAACTGCAGGGGTTGTGCTGCCAGAATGTGGACTAGAGAGCAGGGGACAAATACTTAATAGCTGTGGATCTGAGTCCTGCTAACACAAGAGATGGGCAGAACAGACTGGTAGAAGTTAAAAAGGGCAAGTAGATTGTTTTTTGAGCTGCTAACAGTGATGCGTCACTGAAAAATTAACACCAAAATGACAGTCTGTATTTTCTCCAGCTGTGGCACGGAGAGTAACTTTAGAGAGATGACAGTAAACTAAATCCAGGGACTTAGTGTAGGGGAAAGGGGGTGAGTCAGCAGACGCTGAGGCCATGATGTGGAGGGGCTGGAGCAGGTGAGTCTGTCCTGTGTGGTCAGACGGGTAACGTCGAGATCAGAGGGTAAAAGAAAGGGCTGGGTGTGGAGTTGAATTAGGGGAGTTTAGGATTTGAGGGGTGTGGGGTATACTTGGAGATGACCTGTAGACTACTGGGTCAGGGGAGGGGTTCATGCTGCAGTCCTGACTGGGCAGCAGCCTCAGAAACAGTGGTTTGTGATAGGAGAAGGGACAGCCAGCCACAGAACCCTGCAGGAGACCAAGTTTAAGAGACAAGGCTGGGAAGTGGAGCATACGAAGGAAACACCACGATGCACAGGGCAGACCATGAGGACAAGGCGCCACGGAGCCTGGGAAATGCTGTTTCCAAAGGAGTAGTCAGGCGGGGCGCGGCAGCTCAGCCTGTGAACCCAGCACTCTGGGTAGCCGAGGTGGGTGGATTGCTTGAGCTCCCAAGTTCAAGACCAGCCTGAGCAAGAGTGAGGCCCATCTCTAAAACCAGCCAGGTGTTGTGGTGGGCACCTGCAGTCCCAGAGATGTGGGAGGCAGAGGCAAGAGGATCACTTGAGCCCAAGAGTTTGAGATTGTTGCTAGCTATGATGTCATCGCCCTCTACGAGCCAAGAAAGTGAGGCTCTGTCTCAAAAAAGAGTAGTCTATAGTCAGGTGCCAGAGAAAAGTGAGAGAGTGAAGCCATGTGGCAATGGTGGGTGGCCTTGCCTAGAGCAAGGAGCCGGAGTGCAGTCACCGAGAAGTCAGCCAGAGACAGGACAGCTGCTCAGGGGACTGTACCTCTGATGGGGGCGGGAGGTGGGGGTTGCAGTGACTGCAGCAGGTCGGGCAGGAGACATTCAGGAAATTAGGTGCTGATGGGAATGTGATGGGAGAAGAGGCAGTCTCAGTGTCTGGGAGGGGAGCTGGTCATGGAGCAGCCCATTCGGATGGAAAGCTGGGGGAGGGGGACACGGCTCTCCCTGAATGGCACAGAGCAACCAGGTCTATCTTGGATGGTGCAGACGACTTTACTGCCACTGGCTTTCGTTTCCTTGGAGACAAAAAGAGGTGCCAACCTCCCCTGAGAGTGTTACTGTGGGTGTTTGAGAAGATGGGAAATAGACGTCTTTGAAGAAGGGTTGTGTGCCTGAGGGCCCCGCTCAGACTGGTGAAACCGCTGCTGTTTCTGGGCTTGGGTTGAGGTTTCACTCAGTGGACCTGGAGCGTAAAGACTGTGAGTCAAGGGGAGGTGATGGTTGGTGTTGGGGGAGTCAGGGGCCACAGGGTTCGTCTCCTAGTGAGTCTGATGAGGGTTAGGATGGAGATTGCAGTTAGAATGAACTGTCTGCGTTTAACCTCCCAGAGGCACACTAGCTGGGTAGCTGCCAGAATCCAGCTGTTGTCCTGGAGGTGGGTGGCTGAGTGGTCACAGAGTGAACGTGGCACCATATGTGTCTCTGTTCTACGCCAGCACCTGAGTCACCACTCACTTGGTCCTTTTTTTAGTTACCCTGGTAAAAGAGGCCTTACTTTATTCTCTAAATTCTCTTGAGTTATTGATACTTTTGCAAAACTGTGTGTGTCTTCAAACATTTGTTTTAACTGCGGGTTAAGCAGATCACCACGTAACTTCGTCATCATTTCTGTAGCTTGTATAAGGAGAGCTGCAAAAGGAGCTGTTTGATGTGTAGTAATTTAAAAAGAAAACCAAGGCAAGAGGGGTGGAATCCACTAAATTCATAGTAGGAGTTGCTTCAGGAGAGAACAAAAAGAACCTGTTCTTTATCTGAAATGTTCCATTTGTCTTAATTTAATACTGTGAAGAGGGAAGATGACAATTTTAACATTTATTCTTTTTGGACATAGGGATGTTTATTTTTTTATTCATTGTACTGTCTGTGCCAAAAGGAATTGCAGCAGCAAGCCCTGCCAGCAGTTTAAAGTTTAACTCCTAGAACCTGCTGGATAATCTTATGACGCTGTGGGGCTGTGGGCTGAGCAAAGACCGTGGAACACTGTGGAGGGGCTCGGGCAGGTGCTTCACCCTGCTTATCCTGCAGCGTCCCTGCACTAGAGTTCAAGGTCAGGAAACTTGGGCTTCCATGTTAAATAAATTGCCCATAACTATAACTTCATACCACCTGGTAAAGAAAGGTCTGGAACTCAAGTCTCTGACAGCTCTTCTGTATTATACGAGTATAGCTTACTTGTGCCAGCCCTTGTGCCACCATCTCACACCTATACAATTAATCTGTGCTGTCTTCTGTGAAGCCCCCAGCTAAAGCTTAACGGTGTCGATGACATGGATTCTCACAGCCCACAAACATATGTCTTCCTGAAAACTTACCTATAAAATGAAGTTCTAAATGCCCATTATTTTCACACTAACTTTCCAAGTATGTGAGTGTGTTGTTAACTTCTGTAGCAGATGTGTTCCTACAATGTTGCGGCAAAACTCAACATGCTAAGATGCCAGAAAATGAAGGCTGCTTGTATTGGCTTGACATTTCTTAAAAGTAAATTTAACTATTATAATAATTACATTTTTTTAATTATAGGATGTGAAGTTACCCCAGATGTAAACATTTCAGGCCAAAAATTTAACATTAAACTCCTGATTCCAGTAGCAGAGGGCATGAATGAGATCTGGCTTCGGTGTGACAATGTAAGTTTTGCACTTGAATACACACTTAGCTTTCTTTGATTTTTAAGTGAATCGAGGAGGCATCCCTATAATTTTATGCTCAGAAGACCCACCACGTGAGTCCTTCACATGTCACTGTTTCTTTAACAGGAAAAGCAGTATGCGCACTGGATGGCAGCCTGCAGATTGGCCTCCAAAGGCAAGACCATGGCAGACAGTTCTTACAACTTAGAAGTTCAGAATATTCTTTCCTTTCTGAAGATGCAGCATTTAAACCCAGATCCTCAGTTAATACCAGAGCAGATCACAACCGATATTAACCCTGAAAGTTTGGTGTCCCCTCGTTACCTAAAAAAGTATAAGAACAAGCAGGTACTTGATTTATTGTATTTTGTCTACTATGTTCTGCTGGTTTGTTTTATAATTTTGCATATATACTTTAATTGTCTCCTCTTAAAATTCTTTAGTCTTAATTGATAGTCTTTGCTCTAAGTGGTTAGACTATAAAATATAAGTTGAATTTCCCTAATGGGAAAATCTGAAAGCCTTCAAAATCTTCAGCTTTTTGAGATAACTCTCAAAAGAGATGCTCATTAGAACATCTGAATTTCAGATTTTCAGATTCGGGATGCCCAACCAGAAAGTATAATACAAATAATACAGCTACGTGGGTGACCACCTCCCTGAGTAGACCTTATTTTCATAGACTGGACATAGACCACATGTCCGTATCAGTACAGCAGGCCTCCTTCCTTATGCTTACCACTCCATATGCTGACTGGTGGGTCAGTTCTCCGGTGGTCAACTCACAGAGGTTCTACTGTTTTCTGAAATCCAAAACACATTTCAGAGAAGGGGTTCTCAGTTTGTAGGAAGTAAGTAGACTTTAGTTGATTTAAATTGGTCATTTAAAAAACCTTTTGTCATTTTAATAAAAGGAATAATGAGGTAGAATTAGTTGAGAATATATTTATTCTAAACAACTTGAAATCATTCATTAACCGGATGTTCTCTCAAACATTTCCAAGAATTGAACATGTTCTTAATGCTTTGTGTTCCTTAATTCATTCAGTTTAATCCTTACATAGTTAAACAAATGTGGTACAAAGTAAAGCCAGCATTTCCCCAGAAAATCTGTGATACCTCTCCTTGCTGTTCAAGTGGACTTTTCCAGTTTTGGAAAGAAACTTGACAAGGATAGGAACAGTCTACATTTTAACAGTGTCTTTTCTTACCAGAAAGAACCTAACCAAAAATTTTCCCAAGATTACAGAATTTGATAAATTTTCTTTGAAATTCACTGCTTTTGTCCACTCTGTTTAGAATTCCTTTCCTGGAAATTAAGGCCATAAAAGGATTGCTATTTAGGAAAATCGTTCTCTGGTACAACATAAAATGTCCTTTTCAGAGGAACGTCACTCGGGTAGCCCCCACGCGCTCTGCACCAGACATCAGCCCTAAAAGGAAAAGGCTCCCGTGTAGGATGGGTTGGGCGGGGGGTGGATAGACCTTTAAAATAAATATTTCATTTTTATCTAGTTTCGCTTGTATCTTTTAGGAATAATTTTAAAATATACTGAAAAGGCTCAATGAAATACTCAGAACAGTTATTAATTCCTTAACTTCAAATATTAGTCTGAAATCATTAGTTAGAAGCTCTCAGAAGTGTTACTCATAGATATTTGACTTTAAGTTTCCGAGGTTGTGTAAGCTGGAAAGAGTCGGGTATCACACGATGTGGGAGTAGTAAGGAACGGAGGAATGCTGCCCGGGAGCTTTGTGGAATGTAGACGATAAGTTTAAAAGGGAAAGTGAAGCAAGTACTGATTTTATTTCAATTTTTATTCTTAGTTATTTCATTTTAAAATTATTTCTAAAGAAATTTGTTTCTAAAGTTTGCCTTCAGAGGCAATGAATAATTTCAAATCGTAGCAATTCCATCATTTCTCTATCAAGTTTCAAGAAAAACAGGCTTAGAGTGTAATTGTGAGGATTGCCAAGCACTGGCTTCCCTGTCAACTCTGTGCTGTTTTCTTGAAGCCTATATAACCATGGTTTTTACTCCCTAGTTCTTGACTAGAAATTGTCAACTGAAAGTTCCCCTGAGGACAGAGGTGACCTTTACTCAACTTTAAGGGGAAAGACAGTGTGTGTGGTCTGTGGTTAAGAACCCTGGTCTGGTCTTCCCTGCTGGCATCCTGCCAAGTACACACTCCCTTTTAAACCCTCCTTTCTCTAATTAGACGTTCAGATTGTTCCCCAAGGTAGGGAGGGACCATGTGTTACCGCCCTAACACCTTGTGAATGGTGATACCGAAGAGTTTCATTTGGTCCTGTGTGTGGGTCCTGAGCTGTTCAGTGGAGAGACAGTGCTCAGAATTGTTGGGCCAGACCAGTGCATTCTCAGGCACTGGACGCCGTGGGGGCAGCAGCGTCATCATTCCCAGCCAGAGCATAGGCATGTGGTTTCCTTGGGGTCCATCACTGTAACTTTGTTTATCTTGAATCTA
The DNA here is from genome assembly GCA_963574575.1 of Galagoides demidoff. Taxonomy (NCBI): domain Eukaryota; kingdom Metazoa; phylum Chordata; class Mammalia; order Primates; family Galagidae; genus Galagoides; species Galagoides demidoff. The sequence goes on from CAUYQV010097457.1 coordinate 9,993, forward strand.
TTTTAATTCCCTTCAATTATGCATATGCTATTGGTATTTTAAAGTAAATATAACTTTCAAACTGGATTTTTTTTTTTATTTTAAACATTTTTTTTGCTGTGCTATCCAGACTGGTCTTAAACTCCGGGCATCAAGTACTTCTTCTACCTTGGCTTCCCATAGTGCTGGGATTATAGGCATGAGCCACAGCGCCTGGCCATGGATTTTTAAATTTTAAAGAAAAGAGTTCTTTTATCCAAATTGAAATATCTAGTGAGTTTATAGACACAGTCTCTAGTGTGTGTACGGCATCTCTTTATTTTTCCTTCCAGGAAAAAGGATGCAAAAAGCAGATGGTAATTCAGGGGTTTGCTTTTCTTATGTAAAAGAAAACAATTTGGGCACTGCACTTGTTTTATGCCTTCAACTCCTTATTTCTGAAAAGCAGTGCATGGATACTATCTGACTAAATCTGAGGAAACTCTAAAGGCTTTTGGAATATTAATTTTTGTTTTGCTACTAAAATAATTAGCTTTACCCTAACCAGTAAGAACTGGAATATAAGGGGGGGAAAGAGGTATTCGCTCTTACTATTTTCTCCCTACAAATTTCTACCCTTAATTTTTTAGTAACATTTAACATTCTAAAATACTACGGAGTGTTTTTCAGTATTCTAAATGGAAAGTAATTACTGCTTCCTCGTTCTCATTTTCATTCTTGCATTTACTGTGCTTGGTTTCCACCTGACATGATTTTTTGCATGGTTTTTGGCTGGAATTTTGGTTTGCAGGTTACCGCAGCTTTTTCTTTGCTTCATTGCCGTTTTTTCTGATTGCCTCTTTTTTTTTCTTTCCGCTTCCTTTTCCTTTCTTCGCCTTGCCATCTACAGCCAGGCTATATAAGAGATTTGGTAAGTTCTCTATATTTGCCAAAAAAAAAAAAGTTAAATTAAAAATTTAAAACTCCATAGTCGCAGCCTTCCCTCGCGGATTTCATCCCTGGTGAGCAGGTGTCCCAAAGTGATCAAATGTAAATAAGTAACTTTTCTAATGATGACTTTAGAAATTTTAAATTGTTATTATGGTGATTTCAAGTATTCTAGAGCTGGTGAGAATATTCCTTCTAGATGCTTGTATTCCAGGTATTCTGATTAGATACTGGTGTTGAATTTGCTTCTGGGCTCGTCCTGTATGTGTGGATTAAAGCGAGCTGTTGCTTAGCAGGGCCTGGGGCACTCTGAGTGGGTCTCAAGTGTGGCAATTAGGTACTCCTGTTAGTACTTTTGTTTTTTTCTTTTTTTTTTTTAGTACTTTTGTTTCTTGATATATGAAAACTAAAATAAATATATTTTATTTTGAAAGTCATTATTAAAACTCTCAAATGTAGCTGCAGATAGGTTCTAATTTCACCTCTTGCAGTATATGATTTGGGGGGGATACATAATTCAATCTTTTGATCCTTTTTGTCTTGATTTCACAATGAAAGAAATAATGTCTAATGGTAAAGGTGATGTTTAATTATATTTAGATAACAGCAAGAATCTTGGAGGCGCATCAGAATGTGGCTCAAATGAGTTTAATTGAGGCCAAGATGCGATTCATCCAGGCGTGGCAGTCCTTACCTGAATTTGGCATCACACACTTCATTGCAAGGTTGGTGTAAACCTTCATCTCTACATTCTTGCTTAATCTACTTCATGTAATTAAAAATTACATAATTAAATCATACCTATCTAGACCTATTAGCCTGTTTTACAGAAAAATTTAAAGAATATTAGAATTTTCTAAACAATTTACATTAGGCTCGGCACCTGTGGCTCAAGTGGCTAAGGCGCCAGCCACATACACCTAAGGTGCCAGGTTCGAATCCAGCCTGGGCCTGCCAAACAACAATGATGGCTGCAACCAAAAAATAGCTGGGCATTGTAGCGGTGCCTGTGGTCCCAGCTACTTAGGAGGCTGAGGCAGGAGACTCGCTTGAGCCCAGGAGTTGGAGGTTGCTGTGAGTTGTGATGCCACAGCACTCTGCCCAGGGGGACATCTTGAGGCTCTGTCTCAAAAAAAAAAAAAATTTTTTTTTTACATTAAAAATCCAAAATAATTGCATGTTTTTATTGCTAAGATGTAGCTTTTATTTTTTTTCCCCAGGGTTAGAGAACACTCATCTTAAAGAGAACCAGACCAGTGTGTTCCCCACCAACGGTTTTTAAGTATTTTTTTTTAATGTTGTAGGTTCCAGGGGGGCAAAAAAGAAGAACTTATTGGGATTGCATACAACAGACTAATTAGGATGGATGCCAGCACAGGAGATGCGATTAAAACGTGGCGTTTCAGCAACATGAAACAGTGGAATGTAAACTGGGAAATCAAAATGGTAAGCAACAGTGCCGCGTGCATACAGGCCTTCTGGTAAAAGTCAGTAGTTAAGACTAGCACGCCCACATGTTCTGGAATGATTCCTACGATTACCTCTCACAGTATAAATTAGGGTCAGCTATTTGTTTCTCACTTAAATTTGCTTATTTTATAACTAGCCCATTTATTAAAATTCTAAGGACATAATAATTTGCTTAGAATAAATATTGCCTAATATTTTCAAAAGTTGTTTTCTATAATACAGACCTCTCTTCCACTCATAATAACAGCTACTGCTATACTGAATGGCTGCTCCGAGCCAGGCCTGATGCCAATGTCTACATTTGTCCTTAAGCCTCTTCACAGCTCCTCTGGCAAATGGATTGCCAGGACTTTGCAGAAGAGAACACTGAAAGTTAGGGACCCAGGGGGAAGGCTGGAGGCCAAGAGTCTGAGGCCAGCTGGGCAGCATAGAAAGACTTCATCTCTACAGAAAATTGTAATAAGTAGCTGGGTGTGGTGTCAGGCACCTTGTAGTCCCAGCTACTCAAGGGGCTAAGACAGGGGGATCACTTGAACCCAGAAGTTTGAGGTTGCTGTGAGCTCTGATCACACCACTGGGCAAAAGAACAAGACCCCATCTCTATTTAAGGAAAAAAATAGTAGGAGACCTGAGGGCCATCATTATCTGTAACAGCAGCAGGATTCAAAGTCTGCTGCTTTGGGACTCTAAAACCTGGCACATTGCCCACCCTATACTGTGCTGCCCCTAGACTTGGAATTGCACAGGTATCATTTAAAATAAATAGAAACTTCTAATAATAAGTCATTTGGTTTAGGATCATATGGAATTTTTATTAATTCCTATCACTGAAGAGTCTCATACTTCTGAAATACTGAAATATGATACCAAAAGGTTAAAATTCCAAACCAAATATTAAATAAAACACAGGAAGTCGGTTTTCCTCCCGGACTTGAAGAGGCATTCTCATTAATCGAGCACCAGAGACCGTCTGGGAACTTCCTGACCTTCAGCCCTCACGTTCAGTCTTCCCCCTCAGAACAGAAAGACTGGAAGGGGGCGTGGGAGGGGCTGGTAAACTGTTACTGCTTCTTGGACTTAAAGGTGTTGCTGGTTTGGGATTCTAAAGAGAGGTAAATCTTAAGTGAGGATCGAGGAGTATATGGCGACTAGGAAGACCTTAGCAGCCTGACAAGGTCGTCCGGAGCCGCCCCCTCCAGTCCCCTGACGGTTCTCTGTCCTTGTCAGGTCACCGTGGAGTTTGCAGACGAGGTGCGGCTGTCCTTCATTTGCACAGAGGTGGACTGCAAGGTGGTGCACGAGTTCATCGGCGGCTACATCTTCCTCTCCACGCGTGCGAAAGACCAGAACGAGAGCTTAGATGAGGAGATGTTCTACAAACTCACCAGTGGGTGGGTGTGAATACAAGTGTTGTGTGAGGAAACTTCGCGGCCATAACAATATTTAACTTAAAAGCTGTTTGTTACATGCTGCTTAATAAAGTGAGCTTGAAATTTATCATTTTATCATGAAAACTTTTTTGCCTTATGAAACAGTTAACATGTGCACTAAACCAGCACGACTATTAATCTGCTATGGTGATACAGCAAAAGGTCTGCTGGGCTCGGCACCCGGCCCTCAGCGCGATGAGCTGGGAGCTGAGGTCCTGGGCAGAGAGCAGCAGCAGCACTGGTAGGAACCAACCCGGGGGGAGTCTGTTCATCATGTCTGATGCATGTGTTTCAATGTATGCTTAATTTGATGTCGTGTTTTAAAATATCCTACTTTTGGTAGCCATTTGATGTCCCCCAACCCACCCAATAAGTCAGGCCTACAAAAAAAATGCCTGATTATTTAATAGTGTCATCATTTGACCTTGAAGGAAAATGCTGTTAGTTCGTTATGCTTGGTTGGTTTTTGTCCTTGAATAAGCATGTTTGTATATTGTCTTGTGTTTTTATTTTTACACCATATTGTATTACAACACTTTTAGTATTCACCAGCATACTCACTGTCTGCCTAAAATATGCAACTTTTGCATTACAATATGAAGTAAAGGTCTATGAAGTATTCATTTGTGTAACTAATGTACAAACACAAATTTTATAAAATTGTACAGTTTTTTTAAACTACTCACAGCTAGCAAATGGCTTAAATGTAGCATCTTTGCATTAATTAAATGCCTTTAAAGATATAATTAATATGCAATTTTAATATCTGCTAAATTAAGAACGACTTAATTATGGTCATGATTTGCCACAAGGTCCTTCCCTGTGATACTGGCCTGGCCTTGCTCTGGTCTGTTGTGCTGTTAGTCCATGTCGGTGCTCGTCAGAAAGTGCCCAGCTCACAGAGCCCAGAGGAGTGCCAGGGAGGGGTGGGTACCAGCATTGTCCAATACAATTCATGGTTTAAAGACTGTATAAATGCATTTTATTTTAAATAAAAGCAAAACTTTTATTTAATGTTTCTTGTTGTTAATGTTTTATATAGCACTAATGTTGGAGTTGGTACAAGTGAAGTTCTACCTTCAGGAAACACTTGCGTCCCTGTGTTGTGAGACCTCGCAAGCACACACAGCGTCACCACATGGACACACATGGTCTCTAGATTCATCTAAGTTGAGGATCCCTCATTTTTCTTAATATCTAAATGTTAGAAATGTTAGAAAATGATCTTGGTTTAAAAAAATAACACGAATTTACTCCTAGCTGTGAAGTGCCACCATCACTCACTCACGGTTTCAGTCCTTTCCCCGTTGGGTGTGACCAGCAAGTTCCCTCTTTCCCTTGTCACCACTGTCACTATTGCCCAGGGCAGTTCCCTGTCACATGCCTGCCCTGGTGTGGACTCCAGTAAAACAAGGCTCTGACCATTGTACTCTAAAGCCATATCCTAACAGGCCTTGCTCCAAAATTTAAGAATTCCTTCCTATCAAAGTTTTTTCTTTTAAATAATATATTCCCTTCCCTCATCTTAAGTATGGACCACTAACTGGCACAGTCACTTGCTAAAAGCTCTAACATGTGTTTGAGACCACAGCACAGTCAGAGTCTTCTCAGGTCCCACTGCTGAATACCCGTGACAGTAGCATCGATGCTGGTTTCTGCCTGTGGTATGCCCTGATGCTGAGATTAGTCCAGCGCTGGCTGCATATCTTAATTAATGACTCCTTGTTGCCTGCAGGAGTGAAAACCAACTGCTCAGCGGTCTTCTGTCACCTCCCAACTCACATTGTCACCATCTCTCTAAGCTCTTTCAAGTTTTCTTGAAGCCAAAGATTTCCTCTTCCTCCTCTAACCTGCCATTGAATGTGGTCCTTTTGTGACATCCTTATTACGGCTGAGTATATCCTAGTACACTAATAAGTAATGCAACCTTGGGGACTAGGTCTGAGTGCCGTAGTTTGTGTGGAAGACCAGTTAACACTGTTTATTGAATATAATATTTTAGAAATCAAAGATAATTAGAACTTCGATTTTTTTATAGCTTCAGCATAGTTTAATACAGAGGAAACTTTTTGCACACCAACTATACATTAAGAAACATGTTAAGTGCTTTTATATTCCCTCCGAAGGATTCATACAATCCAGCCCCCTCATTTTATAGATGAGGCTCAGAGAGGCCAGGGGACCTGATGAAGGTCACATAGCTGTAATTACTGCCAAGGGACAGCTAGAAGTGGAAACCATGCAACCCCCACCCTGTACTGTTAAACCCTTCATGAATCCTGAGGGACCCTGAAACTGAAAAACTAGTGCGGTGGCCTCTCTACAAAGGCAAGCCTGGCTGGAGCCTCCAGAGATCTGTGTTCAGGTTTCCACTCTGAGTCAAGTTCTCGGGTTATGAAGGTGCTGGTGAAGGATATAAGCTTCCTTCCAACTCTTTCTCTTAAATCAGCAGATTAGAGACCTACTGATTTAATCAGGAATCTTAGTACACAACCTTGAACTTCAAGAGTCACAGATCTAGATGTGAACTTTGCAAAAGAAAAGCCACTTGCAGTTCTGGACCCTCCGCTCTTAACACAGGCCAAAAAGCAAAGATGTGGCAGATTGCACTTTTTTCATTCTGTATACTGTAGTTTTTGTTTTTTAATGTTAAAAGTCTTATTAAGGGGGCAGCACCTGTGGGTCAAAGGAGTAGGGCACTGGCCTCATATGCCGGAAGTGGCAGGTTCAAACCTAGCCCCAGTCAAAAACTGCAAAAGGAAAAAAAAAAGTCTTATTAACATGCTTTTTACTAGTTATCAGTGATTAGTGAGATCAAGCCAACCTGGTTTCCTGACCCGATTTATTGAAAGAAATAAAAACAAAATAGGGTTAAGCAAAATGTTTGCAGTTCTCAATGCTACATTGAATATAGCATCTTCTCAGTAAAAGGTTAGGGTTTTGTTTTTTTTACTCAAAACTTTATTCTTATCCTGTGTAATCTATGCCTTTCATAACAATTCTAAGTCCTACAATTAAGTTTGGCAAGGGATGCAACTTTTTTGTGTGAGGCAGAGTCTCACTGTGTCTCCCTGGGTAGAGTGCTGTGACATCACAGCTCACAGCAATCGCAAACTCCTGGGCTTAAGCGATTCTCTTGCCTTAGCTTCCCAAGTAGGTGGGACTGCGGGCGTCCACCACAATGCCCAGCTATTTTGTTGTTGTTGGCAGTTGTCATTGTTCTAGCTGGCCCAGAGCAGGGTTCAAACATCCACCCTCCATGTATGTGGGTGGACCACTGTGCTTACGGGCGCCACCAGGGATGCAGCTGTTTTTAATCAGACGAAACACGGTAAAATCCACTCTCCACTTTTGTAATTAAGAAAGTGTGAGCACAGGGCACTGTGGAATCCACTCTTTTGTGACATACTCTTGTGAACCTCAGAAAGCCAGTCTTTGAAGATGGATCCTGAGCGCCATCTGGTCCAAAATGTAAGACACTGCCAAGGCTGTTTGCAAGGAGGATCACTCACCTCTGCGCATCCCTACAACTCTCACCTTTTACCTTTGGGCTTGGAAATCAACCAGAGCGCACCTGCACTGGTCAGCCAACCAGGGCTCAGCTGTATCAACCAATCACCAATCAGGCTCAAACTCCAGTGACCAATCAGAACCAACCAAGTTTCACGCCCTCACACCTCAGCCTTTTCCTTGGTCTCTGGAATCTGCACCTTCCTTTTACACCAGAGGCTAAGTTTCCCTGATTTGCTAACTGTTCACTGGGAATACAAGCTCTTTCCCCCAAATGCCTTTTCACAGAAATTTTGGTCACACTGTCATCACGGATACGAAGTGCTTAAGCACTCACGGACCATGTTCTGCTTTATTCCAATAAATGTAGGTGCTGATTCAAAAAAAAAAAAAATCTTGTCGCTCCTTCTCCCCGGAAACGTTTTTGTAGCGATCACAGTCCTCCTCTCTTGCTGTAGTTACACAGTTGCTCAGGAAAGCAAAGAACGAGAGGACTGTGTGGGCGCGGAGACCTCAGCTCGACTTTACGCGGCTGACGAGGCTCCAGTCGTCAAAGCAACGTCCGGGAAGACGTTGTCTCCGCAGAGCTCTGTGCTGCTCAACAAATTAGCTGTTACTTTATCTGTTTGAACTGCTTGGGTCTGGCAGCTGGAGAGGGGGGCTGGTGACAGGAAGCGGGAGATTTGCCATCTGGGTTAGGGGAATCAAATTCTCGGAGAGGCTTGGAGCTGCCCAGAACAGGAAACAGAGTAGCCAAAAGCCTTATCTGCTGACCTGATTTCCCACTGCTGATCGCGCTCTTGTTTTCTCTGCTTTATTTAATAAACAATGCAAAGTTTCCCAGGCTGAGTGTATACATTAAAAGTCCCTCTTCCCTCAGTTACGAGCACACGCACACACACACACTCTCCCAGTTGAGTTTGCTATTTGTTCATGGGCCTGTGTATTACTAAAAATCACAAGCACTTAAAATAATTTGAGACCATTATTTCATGATATCTAATTATATAGTCTCATGTGGCTTTCCTGGCCAGGCATTATCTGTATTACTGTTCAGGGAAGTGGCCCAAGTTCAATGTTAATTAAATTTATGATTAAAAACAGCACAACCAAACAGGCTTAAATTCCTATCTGTATTAATATGGTTTGTAGATACTGCAAGATAAAGAGAATACTGTTTATGAGCATAAATTCACATCTCAAATGTAAATCACATGAACTTTATTTTTAAGACCAAGTAAAACTCAAGTGAATACATTTATTCTCAGATTTGCTGGTCAGAATATCTAAACGACCTTGTTTCCATCCCTCTTGTATAATCATGAGTTTAGTAACCTCTTAGAAGAAACATTTGGAAAACCAGAAAGCAGATGGCTAGGAATAGCCAAAGCCCTCTGTAAAAAAACAACAGGTAAGCCCCATGTGGTGGCTCACGTGAGCCTGTGATCTCAGCACTGTGGGAGGCCAATGCAGGTGGACTGCCTGAGCACAGGAGTTTCAGATCAGCCTGAGCCAGAGCCAGACCCTGTCTCTGAAAATAGCCCAGCATGATGGCAGACACCTGTAGTCCCAGCTACTCAGGAAGCTGAGGCAGGAGGATCACTTGAGCCCAGTAGTTTGAGGTTGTTGTTACCTATGATGCCATGGCACTCTACCAAGGGTGACAAAGTGAGACTTTGTTTCCAAAAAAAAAAAAAGATATCAGAGTACTTATATATCATTAGGAAAAGATTTTGTGGTCAGTCAGCATGGTGGTTGACACCTGTAATCCTAACACTCTGGGAGGCAGGTAGATTGCTTGAGCTCAGGATTTCAAGACTAGTCTACTAAAAATACAAAAGACTATTGGGTGCGGAGACCTCAGCTCGACTTTATGTGGCTGCCGGGGTTCCAGGCGTCAAAGCAACGTCCAGGATGACCTTGTGGTGGACACCTGTAGTCCCAGCTACTCAAGAGACTGAGGCAAGAGGATTGCTCAAGCCCAAGAGTGTTAAGATAAAAAAAAAGAGAGAGAGAGAGCAAGAGAGAGAGTGCAAGCTGATTACATTAAAATAAGACCTGTAAAGAGTAAACTGCAAATCAAATTGGGAGAAGATATTTGCCACACATCACTGACAGAGGGTTAGTATTTGGAGGATTTCGTAAACCTGTGAAAAACTCTTTAACTTCACTAGTATTCTGGAAAATAGGAAGGGAGAGTTAAATGCAATTAAAGTGCAGTTTCACACACAACACGTTAGTAAAATATATAAAAGTCGACAATGCCACATATGGCCAGAATGTGCAATCACTGGAATACATATTGTCGGTGGGAGCATAAATTGGAAGAGACCACTTTGGAAACACTTTGATGTGAAATTACAGATGTATGCTATAATCCCAGATTTCCACTGCTAAATGTGTACATACCCTGGAGAAACCTGCCCATATGCACCCTTAGACAAGCTCAGAGTTTGCAGGCGTACTCCTAACAGCAAGAAAGTGGAAACGATCAGGTGTCTATAATGGTAGGATGGATACGCTGCAACCCAGTCCCATGGCGGAATTAAGATGGCAATGAATAAATTTCATTATATAAAACACCACAGATGAATCTCAATATAACATCAGCCTAAAAAAAAAAAAATCCAGTTGCCAAAGATACATAGCACGATGAAAGTTTTGAATGTGCAAGATTTTCAAACAAACGAGTAAGAGTAAAGCTGTGCTTTTAAAAAACTGACTACTGGTGAATCTGAAGCCAGGTGTGAAACATAGTGACTGCGGCCTAGGGAGTTCGTCTGGGCCTGGACAGCTGCCAATCTGACCTTTGATGGGCTTTGGGTCTGGACTAGACTGACACCTGAGTCTGGCTCCTGGGATATCCTGAGCCTGGGATAGAGGTCCAAACCCTTGTGGCCCAGCTGGCTTTGCTGCTTCATACTCCGGCAGTGCCACCGTCCTGTAAATCTCACAAGAGGGACTGAGCAAGACCAGGACAGACCTATCAGATCTATTAGAAAACCAAACTAAGCTAAAGATGTGGCGGTGGGCAGATCACAGCATTGCTACTCATGAAAAACAATCATGAAAATGCAAGATGAGTCTTAGCAATCTGCATGAGTCATAGCTGAGGAGTACAGGAGCTGGCGGGACCCCTTCTCCTGCAGCCTGGCTGGCGTGGGGCACTCCTGCACTTCAGACCCAGCCTTCCCTGAATGCTGAGTTCTGAAAAACCATGCTGACTGTCAGAAAATCACCCTCCATTCTCGTGATTTGAAAGCACTTCATAAACATATGAACATGATGTCAACAGGATAGGAAAAGAGATAAAAACCTATTGCTATAAGCAGGACCATCTTGAAAATACCTAGAATCTATTTTTTGTTTATTTTAAAAATGTCCCTGGTTCATAGAGCAAGAACTGATAAAAGCAGTGATCACAGGTGGATAAAAACATTCACAAGTACTATAAAAAATTATTCAGTAAAACTGGTGCAGGTAGCCTCAGTGAGAATGGAAAAGAGAAACAGAATCCCAGGTTACAAGCAACACGGGTAGGTTTGTCTCCGGGGTGTATTTTGAATGAAAAGAGTTTATTTCTACAAGGAGGTGGCAACTCCAGGCAATCTGCAGCAAAGGGGATGGGTGGGAATAAGCTCCTCAAAAATGATCTCAGCAAGGAAGAAATGTACCTGCCCAGGAGAGAAGAGGTCGCAAACAGGAGGCCACTGTTGGCTTCACCTTTGTCACTCATGTCCACCTGTTTACCTCTAAACCTCACACCCAAGAAATAACTTTGTGTAAATCAGCCTAAATGTTTTCATGGGGGGTTCCTGACACTTCTGTTTCGGCTGTTCTCCCAAGAGGCCTGACTTGTCCTAAGTGCCATGTTGTTCTCTGACTGGACGTCTGTCTGTGCGGTCAGTGTCCTAAGCACTGGCCACGTGGCAGTAGTTCAGACACTTGGTTTTACTTTCTCAGAGATTCTGTCCAAAGCACCCACATAATGAGGGGCAAATGCCTCCGGATTCTTAGCAGGAAGCCGGAACCAAGCCTCTAGCCATGACCCGTCCAGACCCTGCTGCGCTGGGGATGGAGGCCTAACGCTGTGAACTTGACCTTTTCACATGCCCAGAATACCTCCTGTGAAGATATTTAAAGAGGGAACTGAACAGATGTTTTCTTTAATCTTCAATGGTTAAGGCAGATCTGTGGAATGTAGAATTTCTGGAAGTGTTGCCTTGTTGTTGTTTTTAGCCAAACAACATAAATTAAAAATGTGTAAAAAAAAAATGTTTCCTCTACTCCCAAGAAGTATTTGAGATCAAATTATGTTGGTCTTGAGACAAAAATTAACTTCTAAACCTGTAAGATTTCATCCTAACCCTTATTCTCAGCGTACATGCTGAAAATTGAGCTAAAAAACTCTGTTCTGCTAAAGCCTGGGGCATAGTCTTTTGCAATCTGTGAGGCACCTATTTTTTTTAAAGGGGGTAGAGATGTATATTAATGAATGCTTTGGTACCTAACTGAGTTCTGTCTCTAAGTAGAAGGTCGTAAGTCTCTGGAGGCCAGTTCGTTTTGTTCCAAGAGACCTGTGTTTGGAGCCACTCCTCAGCCTGCAGTGACACTGTCGAGGCCGTAATACTGCTCGACTGACCACTGTCTTGAAGATCAAAGTTGCAGGTGGAGAACTAGAAAGCAAGGGGCTGTTATCTTTTTTATCTTTTTTTTTTTTGAGACAGTCTCACTCTGTGCCCCTGAGTAGAGTTCTGTGGAGTCATAGCTCACAGCAACCTCGGTCTCTTGGGCTCAAGTGATCCTCTTGCCGCAGCCTCCTGAGTAGCTAGGACTACAGGTCCCCCCACAACACCTGGCTGCTTTTCTTCTATTTAATAGAAGCAGGGTCTCATTCTTGCTCAGCCTGATCTGGAACTCCTGAGCTCAAGGGATCCACTGGCTTCCGCCTCACAGAGTGCTAGGATTCCAGGCGTCAGCCACTGTACCCAGCTGGGGCTATGATCTTTTTAACAAATCCAATACTTTGAGCTCCCCAAAGGAACAGAATAATGGGTTAAGCAGAAGACAGGACACCAGAAGTCTGATTCATGTCACACGGAGTTTGTGACTGACAGCCAAGTGCGTGATGAACTGGTCCGTGTTCATGAGGCCACCCCAGCCACCAGGGAAGGGGCTGCCTGAGGGGCCACCAGCAGGGCGGTGAAGCTGGGAGGGGGCTGAAGGCAGAGGGAAGGAAGAGGTTGCAGGTGAGGGAGAAAGTCCAAACCCTGGCTTGAGGAAATGGTAGATGCTCAATAAATAATTTGTGAACACCTCAAAGAGGGATTTTTTAAAAAATGAAATAAAATAAAATATACGAAGAGACATCTTAGGAGTAAAATGGTACATGTTTGAGTTCTTCAAATAAAGCCAGATCTAGACCACTGCTTCTGAGGCGTGGACGGGAAGATGATGTGGGGGACACAGCTGCGAAGTCACCTCACAAGAGGGACTTCATCTGACTAGTGCAAACATTGTAAACTAATTCTTTGTACCCTCCATTCACCTGAAACAATAAAAAAAAGTCATCCCAAAGAACCTGCAACCTCAGCGTAAGCGGGAGTAGTTCTAAAGAGCGGGGCGGGAACAAAAACAGCGGTGCAGGGAAGGTCTCAGCAAAGCCCACGGAGAGGCCCTGGGGACAGGACAGATGGGCCAGAAGGACCCTCGGGGACCAGCGCGGAGGGGAAGGAGAGAAGTCACAGATGGCTCCGCAAGGTCTGAAGCGTGGGAACCGCTCTGTGACCCGGTGGGGGGAGCGCAGAGACCTCAGACCCCGAGCAGATGTGCCTGAATCTGTTCTAGATAGAACAAAACGCGCAGAGCCGCCCCAGAAACTTCCAGGAAGGGACACGCAGAGACGCGCACCGCAAACAGGTCTTCAGAGACAATCTTCTAGCGAATTCCATCTCGGTTCTGTGAAGAAAAGTGACACAAGTAACACTATGTGAAGCCAAAAGAAAAGAGACCAGCACAGCCCTGCTCAGCCCTGACAGCCCCTCCGGAGTGTCCCCACGGGGCCTTCAGCGGCCTCTGTCCCCTGGCCTGGGGAGGAGGGGGCCGTGCTCCCCCCACGTGCCCAGAAGGTTCTTCCCAAGGCAGAAAGGAGAGAGTCCCGAATGCAGGAAAAGACTAGCCACTAACAGGGCGAAAGTCGCCATCCATCGGAGAAACGCAGAGGGAATATGTTTATATACTTGAGTTTCTATTAGCCGGCTGGAGACTTTTTATTTTCCCTTTTTACGGCTATTTTTAGGTCTAAAAATCTTAGCCTTCTCTACTACTAGTTGTTTTGAAATCAGGAAATGGAGCCAGTTTAAATATTGGCCCAATCAAAACAACCTAGAGATCGGTGCTCTCAAAAGAAAAAACAAGTTCAAATTCAAAGAGCAAACAAACAAGAAAAACAAAAAGTTTAGGACTGTCCTTTTTGCAAGTTTTATGCTGGGAATGCCAGGACAGTAGCCGGGAGACCAGCACGGGGGTTGCTTCTCAAGTTGAGCACAGAGCCCAAGCCTCCAGGGCAGGGGCAGGGGCCCCTTTCTCAGCCACCCCCCCATCCCCCCACAGTGTGACCCAAATACCTGGGACAGGCACTGTTCAAATTAAACAAAGGAGGATTTTTCCAAAGCTGTGTAAGAATACATTTTCTTAATGGTGATCTTGCCGCACTTTCTGTCCCCTGAGGGCTTTGCAATGCAATTTGTTTATTTACTTTTCTTGTTATCTCAACTTTTAAATTTATTATTCTTAAATTTCAGATTAATATGAGGGTACAAATGTTTAGGTTATATTTTAAGGTAAAGTTCAAGCTGTAGTTGAGCCCCTCACCCAGGGAGTGCGCTGCACACCCCGGCATTATGCACATTAGGTGAGATCCTGCCAATCACCCTTCTTCCTCCTCCCCCTCCCCCTCACTAGACTACACTCGTGTTTTTCTCCCCCTTGGGCATGCAGTTGTTTATGTATTGGTTTCAAATTAGTATTGAGTACATTGGATACGTGTTTTTCCATTCTTGAGATACTTTACTAAGACGAATGTGTTTCAACTCCATCCAGGTAAACAAAAAAAAGTAGTCTCCATCTTTTCCTGTGGCTGAGTAGTACTCCATGGTCTTCCTGTGCCACAGTTTGTTAATCCATTCATGGGCTGATGGGCACTTAGGTTGCTTCCATGTCTTGGTGATTATGAACTGAGCTGCAATACACATTCTGGTTAAATGTCCTTAAGGTTCTTCTGGGTAGATACCTAGCAATGGGATTGAGGGATCAAAAAGAAGGTTCCAGACTTGAGTGTTCTCCACACTTCTTTCCATAGAGCTTGCATTACTTTGCAGTCCAGAAGTGTTCCCTTCTCTCCACATCCACACCAGCATCTGCAGAGTCAGGACTTTGTGATGTGAGCTAATCTCACTGGAGTTAGGTGATATCTCAGGGTAATATTGATTTGCATTTCTCTGATGATTAGGGATGATGAGCATCTTTTCTTGTGTTTGTTAGCTATTCATCTGTCTTCAGAGAAGTTTCTGTTTAAGTCTCTTGTCCACTTATAAATGGGTTGTTTGCTCTTGAGACCCAGCATGAGGAAGGAGAAATAACCTGAGTGGAAATGGTGGGAACTGAAGGACACAAAACACACACAAGAGGAGAGGCAGGATGGGGTCAGGAGGGCTGACGCAGCTGATGGCTGCAGCCAGCACCTGAGCCGTGGAAACAGCTTCATTTATACAGTATCTTAACAAGGTTGGGTAAATCTTAGCCCATGAGGTAGAGATCAACCTTAAAGAGGAAAAGCTGTGTGCTTGCTGATAACAAGGAAAATATGCCCGGGCTATGGGACTTCTGGAAGGTGGAAAGAATGTCTTTAAAGGAGGAGAAGTGGTTGAAGGTTGGCTCCCTAAGTATTTCCTGCCACCTCACAGCCCATCCCCTACAGTTTGCTCTTTTCCTGTTGATTAAATTGAGTTCTCTATAGATTCTAGTTATCAACCCTTCGTCAGATTCATAGAATGCAAATATTTTCTCCCATTCTGAAGGTTGTTTGCTTTAGTTGAGGTGCCTTTAGCTGTGAAGAAGCTTTTCAGCTTGATCGTGTCCTATGTATTTATTTTTGGTGTTGCAAAGCACTTTAAAGGCGTGTGATCTCAGTTAGACCTCACGACACTCCACGAACTATGGAAAGTCAAAGAATTGTCTCAAAGAGCTCATAAATGGTGCCAAAGCTTGTAACCTTACTACAGACTACTCAAAATCCCCTGGGAAAAGTATAGCAATGATAGCAGTCTATGATCCATCCAATCAGTTGGTTTTTTATGTTTCATAAATGCTTTTAAAAACTTTATTATGGAAGTATTCAAATATACAGAAAGCAAAGAGAACAATATAAGGAGGCCCCAAGTGCCCATCATTTGATTTTAACTCCCAATATCCTGCCATTCTTGTGTCATCTCTACCTCTGCTGAAAACAGTGCTGTTGTTTTCCAGGAGGTTTTTGAGGTAAAAGACACTGAAATGTACTAATTTTAGCTGTACAATTTGACAAATGAATGAATACACATATGTAACTGACAATCCTCTCAGGGTGCAGAACAGTTCCATCACCCCAGATTGCCCCCAAATTAGTTTTAGATATAAACTTTTCCCAAAGTGGATATTTCATTTTTTTTTTTTTTTGAGACAGAGTCTCACTGTGTCACCCTCGGAAGAGTGCTGTGGTGTCACAGCAACCTCTAACTCTTGGGCTTAAGCAATTCTCTTGCCTCAGCCTCCCAAGTAGCTGGGACTATAGGCACCTGCCACAATGTCCGGCTATTTTTGGAGTGTAGTTGTCATTGTTGTTTGGCAGGCCCAGGCTGGATTTGAACCCACTAGCTCTGGTGTATGTGGCTCGTGCCCTAGCTGCTGAGCTATAGGGACCGAGCTTATTTTATTTTTTGAGACAAGTTATCATTCTGTTGCCTGGATTAGAGTGCAGTGGTGTCATCATAGCCCACTGCAGCCTCAAACTCCTGGACTGAAGCAGTCCTCCTGCCTCAGCTTCTTGACTTAGCTAAGACTACAGGCTAATTTTTCTACTTTTTGTAGAGAAGAGATTTCACTCTGTTGCTCAGGCTGGTCTCAAACTCCTAGCCTCAAGCATTCTCCTGCCTCAGCCTCTCAAAATGCTAGGATTACAGGCATGAGTTCTCACAGCCAACCTACTTTTATATTTCTGTTAGGCAATGCATGAAAGTTCCAGCTGTTTACAGCCTCATCGATGTTTGAACATTTGATGTCCGTTTTTTTTAAATTTTGACCATTTTAACGGTTGTGTCACAGTATTTCATTGTGCTCTTAATTTGCATTTCCCTGACAACTAATAATGTTGGCTCTTTTTCTTTTTATGGGGGAGGGGGCAGGACCTCACTCTGTTGCCCTAGGCTAGAGTGCAGTGGTGTCAGCCTAGCTCTCAGGAACCTCAGTCTCCTGGGCTCAAGTGACCCTCTTGCCTTGGCCTCCCAAAATGTGAGGATTACAGGGGTGAGCCACAAGGCTCAGTTGTTCCCCAATTTTAAAAGAATGGGTGTCATTTTTAGAGTCTTTCATGTATTTGGACGCAAGCACTTTGCTGGGTGTGGACTTTGCCACTGTTGTCTTTCAAGCTGTGTGTTACTTATTTTTCTTAATGATGTTTTTGATAACTAGAAATACTTAATTTTAAAGAAACCGAGGTATTGGTCAAGGTTCATATTCCACATGGTTATCTAGTTATTCCTGAAACACTTGCTGAAACATTGCTGCAAACATTATCTAGTTATTCCTGCAAACATTGCTGTTTGCCCAGTGATTTTGCCTTTCTAATAAAAAGGGGGAATTGCTCCCCAAAATGTAAATAAAGGAAATATGCAGTAGAACCTCTATAGCTGACCACTTCCCCACACTACCCACCTTCTCTGCTGACCACTTCCCTACACTGACCACCTCCCGACAATGACACCTCCCCCACCGACCAATTCCCACACTGACCACCTCACGACAATAACCACCTCCCCACACTGACCACCTCCCCCACCGACCACTTTCCAACAATGACCACCTCCCTACCCTGACCACCTCCCGACAATTACTACCTCCCCCACCAACCACCTCCCCACACTGACTACCTCTCGACAATGACCACCTCCCGACAATGACCACCTCCCCCAGCGACCACATCCCCACACTGACCATCTCCCTACACTGACCACCTCCCCACACTGACCACCTCTCTACACTGACCACCTCCTTACACTGACCACCTCCCCACACTGACCACCTCCCACACTGACCACCTCCCCAACTGACCACCTCCCCACACTGAGCACCTCTCCCACTGACCACCTCCCACACTGAGCACCTCCCCACACTGACCACCTCCCCCACTGACCTCCTCCTTACACTGACCACCTCCCCACACTGACCACCTCCTTAAGTTGGCCGAATGTTCATAGACCAAACATGCACGTGGGTACTATGTGTGTCAGGACAGCAGGCCGAGTGCCTTGTACTGACCACCTCATGTGCTGACCAGTTTGTCACAGTCCATTGGGTGGTCAACTTACAGAGGTTCTCCTGTATATGAACTAATTTAACAAGAAGTCCACTACTGTGTTAAAATGTTTTTGTTTGTTTGGCGTATTGGGTTTTTTCCCTGTAAACAGCATGTTAAGAAGATGCCACATGTTCTACCTAAGGGGAGGGGAGTTAGTCACAAGATTTGAGGCTCTGAAGCACTGGCCAACATAACAAAAAATGTTGGATGAAAGATAATGGGAAGTAGAAACCTCACCATCCCAGACTCTCTCATTAACTTCTTAAGAATAGTTATGTGATCTGTCAGAGAAAGAGCGCAGACTTAGAGTCATTTCTTAGATATGGTATTACATAATGTCACACATCAACTCCTACAATAGTACAAAGACCAAGAACAGAGAGAAAATTAGTTCTGTAATGGAAAAGGGCAAATGTTTAGCAAGGAATAAATTAGGTATGGTTTGGGCTTCAGTGGTACTTTTTAATTGAGAGAGAGAGCGACAGAGAGTCTTGCCATGTTGTTCAGGCTGGACGCAAATGATCTTCCTGGCCTCAGCCTCCAGAGTACTAGGACTGTAGGCACACAGTCACACCTGGCTTTTGGTGGTTTTATGAGACCAATATTCAGCAATGGTTAAGTCACACCTGGCAAAAGTAATGAGATTAAGGAAGCATTGAGGTATCTTTTGAATGTGATCCAGGTACATCTTCCCCTTTGTGAATAAAAGGTGCTTAGTGATAACTGAACCAAATTTTATTTTATTTTATTTTATTTTATTTTTGAGACGGAGCCTCAAGCTATCCCCCTGGGTAGAGTGCCATGGCATCACAGCTCATAGCAACCTCCAACTCCTGGGCTCAAGCGAGTCTCCTGCCTCAGCCTCCCAAGCAGCTGAGACCACAGGCGCCCACTACATCGCCCAGCCATTTTTTGGTTGCAGCCGTCATTGTTGTTTGGCGGGCCCGGGCTGGGGATTCGAACCTGCCACCTTAGGTGTATGTGGCTGGCACCTTAGCTGACTGAGCCACAGGCGCCGACCCTACTTTTATATTTTTGAGACAGAGTCTTACTCTGTCACCCTGGGTTGAGTGGTATGGTGTCATAGCTCACAGCAACCTCACACTCTTGGGCTCAAGGAGGCATTTGGCTTGATGAACAGAACTGTGGATTTATGTGTCTGTCTTTCAGATCTTAGGTCGTTACAATATTAGAACTAAAGGCTGGGTCACAAGGCCACACTCAGGTCCCTTGGCAACCTTGCTGTGTGAGCTATGTGAAGAGCGGCTATATGTCACACCTAAGCCATCTTCAGTGTCACTGTGCTCTTCTCTCTTGGATATGCCCATGAGCTGACAGGGTTGTGGCTGCTGCCTACCTGGCCCTCTTAAGTCCACAAGAATGGTGAATTCTGTGGATTACCAACATTTTTTTGGTTTGTTTTCTAAAAATTGCTTTGAGAAATACCACATACACAGAAAGCAAAGCAAATAGAGCTTAAAATATTTATATTGAGAGGCTCGGTGCCTGTGGCTCAAGTGGCTCAGGCGCCAGCCAGATACACCTAAGGTGGCGGGTTCGAATCCAGCCTGCGCCCGCCAAACAGCAATGACGGCTGCAACCGAAAAAAAAAATAGCTGGGCGTTGTGGCAGATGCCTGTGTTCCCAGCTACTTGGGAGGCTGAGGCAGGAGACTTGCTTGAGCCCAGGTGTTTGAGGTTGCTGTGAGCTGTGATGCGACAGCACTCTACCCAAGGGGATAGCTTGAGGCTCTGTCTCAAAAAAAAAAAAAAAATTGGCTTGGCGCCTGTGGCTCAAGGCTAAGGCACCAGCTACATACACCCAAGGTGGCGGGTTCGAATCCCCAGCCCGGGCCCACCAAACAACAATGATGGCTGCAACCAAAAAAATGGCCAGGTGTTATGGCGGGCGCCTGTGTTCCCAGCTACTTGGGAGGCTGAGGCAGGAGACTCGCTTGAGCCCAGGAGTTGGAGGTTGCTGTGAGCTGTGATGCCATGGCACTCTACCCAGGGGGATAGCTTGAGGGTCCGTCTCAAAAAAAAGAAATTATTATATTGAGAAATGAAATCTTGTCAGCACCCCAGAAACTGCCCAGATGACTCACCCCGATTTCAAATTTTCTAACAGACTTTTCTATGTGTATTTAGATTTAGCCTGCTTTTATAATCTCTCTTGAAACAACTCAAGCCCACTTAGGGTATCATCATGCTTTTCTGGGTTCTCCTTCTAAAACAGAACTTATTTGAAATTTTATTTCCAAATATTGATTCTTTTTTTTTCCCCATAAAATATCTGCATTTGTTTAGCTATAACTAGGTTTTTCAGATATACATATACATACATATATGTACATGACTTCAAAAATGTTGTACATATATGTGTTTTGGGTTTTTTTGGGTTTTTTGGAGACAGGATCTTGCTCTTTTGTTCAGGCTAGAGTGCAGTTGGCATTGTCTGGGCTTACTGCAACATCACACTCTTGGGCTAAAGAAATCCTACTACCTCAGCCTCCTAAGTAGCTAGGACTACAGGTGCCGGCCAATATTGTATTTTTTTGTATTTACAACTTCCTTTCTCTACAGTGTGCAATACTGGGGGCTGTGCAAATGATAATCCCCATTCTTGGCAGGGCAAGGTGGCTCACACCTGTTAACCGAGCACGTTGGGAGGCTGAGATGGAAAGATTGCTTGAGCCTAGAAATTTGAGGCTCCAATAAGCTGTGATCCATGTTACTGCAACCTAGCCTGGGTGACATACTAAGAACTTGTTTTTTACAAAAAAGAGACAGAGAGAGAATCCCTATTCATAGGTCAGGGGCCAATTCCTGGTATTTTTTTTTTTTTTTTTGAGACGGAGCCTCAAGCTATCCCCCTGGGTAGAGTGCCATGGCATCACAGCTCATAGCAACCTCCAACTCCTGGGCTCAAGCGAGTCTCCTGCCTCCGCCTCCCAAGTAGCTGGAACCACAGGCACCCGCCACAACGCCCAGCCATTTTTTGGTTGCAGCCATCATTGTTGTTTGGCGGGCC
>CAUYQV010097458.1:0-37910 GCA_963574575.1 Galagoides demidoff
CATTTTAGGAAGCCAAGGCAGAAAGATAGCTTGAGGCTGGGAGTTCAAGGTCAACCTAGGCAACATAATGAAACTTCATCTCCATAATGCAAGGGTACATGTCAGATCTATTAAGTATAGAGTATAAATGTCTTAACACAATAATTAAGTAAACGAGATGAGGTATATATTAACCAGTGTGATGTAAATACTCCTAATTCTATGAAATCAGCACATTACTTGCATTACTCCATAGATGCATTAATGTATACATAATCTATGTGTTTATGATTTAATTTAAAAAAAGAAAATTAAAGCCAAGTCTTTATTTTAAAAATAAAAATAATAAAATAAAAATTAAGAAATTGGCCAGGCATGGTAGCATGCAACTTTAGTCCCAGCTACTCCGGAGGCTGAGGCAGCGGATCACTTGAGCCAAGGAGTTTGAGGTTATAGTGAGCTATAATCACACTACTGAACTCTGGCTAGGGCAATAAACCAAGACCCTCTCTCAAAAAAATTTAACAAAAGAAAATACTAATATAAAATATTAAGCTTTCTTATGAGACCATAGATATTTTATGGAGTTGATGGTGAACTCTTTCTTTTAAACCTTCTTTAAGGCATTTTTTTTTTTTTGCAGTTTTTGGCTGGGGCTGTCTTTGAACTTGCCACCTCCGGCATATGGGGTGGGCACCCTACTCCTTTGAGCCACAGGCACTGCCCTTTAGGCATTTTTTAATCTTGAAAAGTTGAAAGACCCCAAGTTGAGGAAGCTCTCTTGCAGGCAGTGATAAGGTTGTTTATCTGGGGAGAGACTGGAGACCTATGTTTTGAAAAGATCTCAGGGACACAGTGTGCAGGATGGACTGGTGATACTGGCGGGGGATGTGAAAACAGTTGCCATAGCTCATGAGAGAGATCATAGGGAACAAATTATGGCAGGAAGGATACAAGTCAGTTCATCTATAGAGTCATTTTGTTGACCAACTCCATGTGAGAGGAAATAAAGATGGAGGTGTTGAACATGAGCTCAAGTTTTTTCACTCTGGTAATGGGACAAAGAGGACCAAGAACACAGGTGAAGTGTTGCTAATTCCTCAGAGAAAGGAAGCAATGAGAATACAGACATATTTTAAGATATTTTAAAATAGGAGGGAGAGAAATTGAGGAATTCAACTGAGGAAGAGTTCTAGGTTCACATCCTCCTTATTCACCAAGGAATGAAGTTTTTCTTACCACTCATGTATTAGGCAAATTCAGAAAGCATTTTGCTAAATAAGTTTGTGTTCCATTAGAGTTCAGGATATTACTTCATCTCCCTTAGAATTAATTTTCCATGTGTCCCTGAAAGGGAAGTGTGCAGATACAAGCAGGAAAACAGCAGGCAGGGCACATTCAGGTTTACAGATCTTTGTATTGAGAATATTCATTCTCAGTACAAAAGGCAGAAAGAGGCAATGAGAGAGTCTGGTGATGTGGACTTGTTTAGAGTCCCTTTCTCTACATCATACATAACTTCTTTCTTATTATAAAAATAATATCTCCTGATTTTAGAATTTTCAGAAAATATTGATTAAGGAAAGCACAATGTAAAAATATGTAATTCCTCCACTAAGAGATTATCCCTTAATGGACATTTTATTGTATATCCTCACCACCCCTTTTCTAAGTATGAATTAAGAATTTTTTTCAACAAAAACGTGACCATCTATGTCTAATACTCTTTTAGAAAATTTTATTTAATATCAGGAATACTTTTCCACATTATTAAATGATCTCCACAATTTTATTTTTAAAGGCTTCATGGTACTTACTTGCACCAATCAAACACAATTAATTTAACTAATCCATCATAGGCAGAGTAGGGAGCTTTATTTTGCTTTTCAGTATTGCAAACGGTGCTATGTTAAACATCCCTGTGGTCAAATAGTGCACAGATCACTGATTAATTCCTTATGACAAACTCTTAAAAGTAAAATTTCTGGGTCAAAAAAATTACAAGTGTTTAGAATGTACATATATACAATTTAAATATGTAATATTATTATTAAATTTGTATTTCTTCTGAGTTGAGACTTTTTTCCAGATGTATTGAACATTTGTATTTCTTTTTTGCTAAATTGTCTACAAGTTCAAGTCCTTCGCCTCTCTTTCTAATGGTGTGTTTGTTCTTTGCGTTCTTGTTAATCCCCAAACATTTCTCCACTTTTAAAATGATTGCCATGATGCTTTAGGAGAAAGCCCATCCAAAACTCTCAGACTTTTGGCTGAAGAGATATAGCTAGGTCTTGGTCCTCACTAAGGATTGGACAATGCTCGTATTGGTTCAGCAACAAGCCACAGATGGGTTTCCCAGGCTTGCTGGGTTCACTGAAGACATGATCAGTAGATGAATGTCGCCTTTGCTTCTTTCCCTTATCTTTTCTTTAGCAAGAATGCTAGGGATAAATCAGAAGTTCTCCATATTAAATCATTGACCTTTGCAAATTTTCCCATGCATTCCATGTCAACTTTTAAATCCTGAGTGAACATGTTAAGGTAAGATAAGAAAATGAGTAAGCCTGATTGGCATGCTTTTCCTGCTGAAAATGTACCTATATGTGAAATCCTGAGTGACCACAACAATTGATAAGGTCTACCAGAATCTGATTGATCAGTATAGTACATGTGTGTGGAGTGAGAGGTACACAGTGGCAATATCTCCAATTAGAATTACTCCTAGGAATTCCTGGGCTCTTCCGAGGGCAGATGCTTTACCTCACTTTCCGTAGTATACACACTTGGCTTGACATTCCACTGCCACTCCCAAAGTGTTAAAAAAATATTTAAACACTTCCAAGTGAGCATTGAGGAGCTCACAGTGAAATAAACAAATCATTAGGCTTGATTTTGCCTTGTCTTCTCCCTTGCCTCTTGTCCATCTTCTTTCCCTCAGAAAATATGTAATTATTACTTAAACTCCCTTCCTCACATAAACTCAGAGTGGCTTTGAGAATTTCAGGGCCTGCAGGCTTGTGGCAAAACTATCCATCTACATAGTTGATCCTCCATACATGCACTCATTCATCCACCCATTCATCTAGACATCCCTCCATGCATTCTTCCACCAAACCATCATTCTGTGCATTCCACCATCCAACCTCTATGTATCTCTCTACCCATGTATCCTCCTCTATGTCCAAATAGCCCTCCATCTATCTATACATCCAACTATCAAGCACTAACTTAGTACCAGGGGCTCTGCCAGTCATTGAGTTACAACATTCAAAGAGGCCCAGTCCTTGCTCTAAAGGAGTTTATTTTCTATTAGGAAGACAGAAAAGTAAACCAATGGTCAAAACAGAGTATAAGGAATATTTCTAAAATATCCTATACAAAGTGTCCCACAGGAGTGGAAAGGTACCAACTGGGTGATGAAGGAGTGAAAATCAGAAGAGATGGTACCTATCTGAGTTTTATTTTTGTTTTAATTTATTTTTATTTTTATTTTTTTTGAGACAGAGTTTTGCTTTTGTTGCCCTGGGTGGAGTGCCGTGGCATTACAGCTCATAGTAACCTCAAACTCTTGGGCTTAAGCAATTCTCTTGCCTCAGCCTCCAAGTAGCTGGGACTACCCACCACAAAGCCTGGCTATTTTTGTTGTTGTTGCTGCTGTTGTTACTGCTGTTTGACAGACCTGGGCTGGATTCAAACCCACCAGCTCTGGTGTATGTGTCTGGTGCCCTAGCCACTGAGCTACTGAGTTTTAAAGGGTTGGATAGGGGTTTTACAGACAAGAAAGAGGAAGAAAGTGTCTCAAAGGGATCAGTAGATTACAGGCGAGTAGAGGCACAGAAGCCTGAAAGAATGTGGTTTATCCAAGGATAGCCAGTGGTTTGCTAAGATCAGAGCAAGCTTGTAAGGGCAGTAGCAGGTGATAAAGCAGGCAGTGCAGCAGGCAAAGAGCATTGTGAACTAAGCTCTAAGCACTAAGAAGCACGAACTCTTCTAAGCGTGTTGGGAAGACACCAGATGGTTTAATGGTTAGATGTAGAGCTGGGGAATGGAGAAAAGGGAAAAAAGAAAGAAATCTTTAGGAAGATGTGTCTACATACTTAATATTTGAATACAAACAGAATAAAAATTATGCATAGGAAGACAACATTTCATTCTAACTCCAAAACTGTCCCTCCCCTCCACACTCTCACCCTACTCTCCATGTTGAGGGACATAATAGGATTGAACCTCATGGCCTTGCTGCTTCCTTTCAGCTCTGAAATACCATGATCCTGTTGGTTCATGATTCAACACAATGAGGAACTTGGCCAGCCTCAAGTGATCTTGATTTAGAAGGAAAATTAGAAAGGTGCCTCTATTTTTGTAGTTTTCCAAATGCCAGGATATTAACATTTTAGTGAATAAAAAGCAGGGCCTATTTTCTCACTGACATTCTTCTATTCAACAAAGTAAGTAATCAATGTTGTAAGAATATACACTTCCCATTCAATACAATAAATGTATTATCACTTGGAATGGAGGAGGGAGACGTAAGGCCTGTAAGATTGTTTATTTGTCTCAGCCCATATGGAAAGCTCAAGCTGTTACTGAACCTGAACAGTCATATATTTCAAGTCCCTTGCCAACATAGTGCTATCATCTCAGTAGACCCTCCTGAGAAGGTAAGGACAGAAAAAAAGGATAGTAAGTTTTTCTTGCAGTTTAGGAAGTCACTCCCCCATGCCACTCTCACCAATTAGCACAGGAACCCGAGATCTGCCCTCCCTCACCACTAATTGTCTGCGATTCTTCAGATAAGTCACATATGTTCTGCCTCCAATTTTCTCATCCTCAAAACAGGATGAGAAGGGGGAAGGGACAAAATAATTTTTCAGAACCCTGCCATCTATAACCCCCCAAAATATTACCAATCTGTTCCCACTAGCTAACTCATAAAATGGATAATGGAGGAACAAGCACCTACAAAGTGATAACAGTTGAAACTCTGGAGCCTTGAATGCCACTTCCTCCAATTCCTGGTCATGTGACCTTGGGCAAAAGACATAACCATTCTATGCTTAGTTTTCCTCATCTGTATGGTTAATAGTAGTATTAAGTCATAAGTTTATAAAAAGGATTAAGGGAATCAATGCATATAGTGTTCAGCAAAGTGACAGGCACTCTTAAGGGTTTCATAAGTGTGTGTTACTAATCTATAAGAGACACCTGGTTTTAAATCCTTAGTTGCAGGCCCTTTGGAAGGAGGGGTGGTTGGACCTCCATGAGCAAGAACCACTGTAGGAAATAGGCAAACAGGCCTGCCTCTGGGCCCTGGGCCCTTCCTCATCATCCCAGAGGGGATGATCATTTCCCATAGTTATCTTGAAATTGATTCATTTTAAGTTTACAGTGTTTCATCTTTTCAAATATATTTGTGGTAACGTTCTTAAACATAATTCTTTGTGCCTACTTATATTGCAACTTGCATTGTCCTGTATTGCAGAAGTTGCTTACTGACAGTTTCTGTTGGAGCACCTTCCTAAATGTGAAAGGCACAGATTTCTATTCCATCCCTCAGGGATTCAAAGGCCTGGCCTTTCCAGCTCCCTAGAAAAGTCCCCTTGTAAGTTTTTATGTGACTTTCTTTCTCATCAAAATAGTAGAAAAACCTTGCTGTCATTTAGGGTAAAGCTACGTCATATAAGTGAGAAAACAAAACAATCTAGGATTTGGGGCTAATTAAAATGCTAATTCAAAATCATCCAAAATGCATTATCCAAAACTCATCATGGAGGTACCCAATAATGCTCAATAATAAGAATTAAAGATTCTCATTTAAATTAAATATATAACATATCTTATATAGACAACTGATTTTTATTTGCAGTACAACCCTCAATTATTAATAATAATAAAGGTAAACTTTTTCTGAGTAATTTCATATATAAATCGAAAGGAGATTCAATACTCTTCCCTAATGGAAATGTCAGCACACAGCTGGAGAAGTGAGTATAAAGAAAAGGGTAAATGGGGGGCCTAGGAAATTGGCAGATGATAATAGGTCAGTTTCTCTCCCCTGAGGAGGATTAAGGACGAACAGGCCACTGTGCACAATTATATACCTCCTGGAGCCCAGATAGCTTCAAATTTGGTGACCACTTAGCAGTTGCTATTATCTGAGACTTGGTTCGTGTTGATAACTTAAATGTTTAGACTAAAAAAAAAAAAATTAATGTGGCTCTTTAGGGTTGGATAGGGAGGTTTTGTGGTCTCTCCAGTGCAGGCTCAAGAGCTTCTTCAAGACCTAGCCGCTGGTCAGAAGGCAGATAGTTTGGGGATCCAGTATAAGGAAAGGGAAAGATGGTTCCATTTGATGGCAGACAGCCTATGGTTTGCACTCCTGTGTGATAACGTGTAGTCTGACATTAGGCAAGGTACTTAAGCTCTATATGCCTCAGTATCCACTCCTATCAAGTTGTGATGAGATATTAGGAGAATCAAAAATGTCAGCATTGCATGAGTTCCTTTGGCCAAGCACAGTGGCTCATACCTGTAATCCTAGTACTCTGGGAGACCAAGGCGGGTGGATTGCCTGAGCAAGAGTGAGACCCCATCTCTAAAACTAGCCGGGCATTGTGGCAGGTGCCTATAGTCCCAGCTACTTGGGAGGCTAAGGCAAGAGTATCACTTGAGCCCAGGAATTGGAGGTTGCTGTGAGCTATGATGCCATGACACTTCACTAAGAATGACAAAGTAAGACTCTGTCTCAAAAAAAGTGTCAGCATGTGTAAAGCTGCTATCTTTACACAGTGTAGAAGTTCAGAGAGCCGTAGCTAGTCTTTCCATGCCAGTTGCAAGAGGATAAAGTTTGTGTCTGCCCCACACATTTCTCTCACTTTTTCTGACATCATACATACACTTCCCTATCTTAGAGGAGACAAAAATCCTTCTCTCACCAAAAGAATTCAGAGTGCCCAGCTTAAGGAGGAGAAATGGATCAGATGGGCTGTTGTCCCCTGTATCTCTGTCCCCAAGCTATGCAGGCCTCTAACTCATAGGCCAATCCTAAAAGGATTATTCTCCCAACAGGTTTGACAACTGGCTGGCTCCCCAACTAGGACTGCCTCCTGACTACATGCCTTTTTACCCTGCAAATTACTCAGATGATTCCAAAACCTGGCGACCTGTAGAGATCTTGAGGTTGGTCAGCAAATACCAAGATGAGATCTCAGACAGGAGAATCTGTGCCTCTGCATCAGCCCCAAAGACCTGCAGCATTGAACGTGTCCTGCGGAAAACAGGGAGGTTCCAGAAGTGGCTGCAGGCCAAGCGCCTCACACCAGACCTGGTTCAGGTAAGTGTGCAGTCCTGGCAAGTCCAAAGCAACCTGCCAGGTACATGCTATGTCACCTGCCTTGATGGGTATAGACATTGGGACATAAGGAAAAGATCTTTGGGACCTGGAAACTGTGATTGAGTCTTTGATTTGCCACTAACAGCTGCGGCAGAATGAGAAGAGACCCAGAAAGAACAGATAGGTTCTGGTTCCTATTCATCCAACCATTCAACAAGTTTTAACTGTGCTACATCCTAGAGATTCAAAGATATATCAGACAAAGCTCCACCCCCAGGAGCACATGGCTTGACGGCGGAGACATACATAGCACAAATCACCATAAAGCAACGTAGTTGATACTGTGATAACATTCTATACCAGGACAAGGGACAGACTACTGATGTGGGTCCTTCACTCACTAACCAGTTGACCTTAGATTTAAGCCCAGAACTTCCTTCACTTTGCTCTGACATTCCTCCTCTGAAAATAGTTGATATGACTCTGCTTCATTTATTCAACAAATATTGAGTGAACACCTACTATCACCAGGTGTCATGCTAGGTGTCTTGATTTTCTTATTTCTTAAATGGCAGCAAATGGTACTTGCTCTGACTGATTCATTCATCCTAATGAGCTTATAAAGATGAAGATGATTTGGAAAAAGCTCATTGCCACAGAAACACATAGCAGCATCTTGTCATAAATGGGCCCCTTTCTTCAATTTATTGTGCTAAAATTTGTTCTACCAATTTTATTATGTTGTGTTACAAGCAAAAAAAGCTTTTCTTCTTTCTGCCAAACAGCATCTGTTAATACCCTGGTAAGACAAGGCCAAAACCATTACCACTTTCACTTTACTTTGGCCCTTCCCTAACCCATCATTTCATCCCCACCAGAAATTTTTTTCCCTCCTTATAAAAAACAGAAAAATATCAGCAGCCCATTTTATAAATTCTGGACAAACCTCATTCTTCCACAAATCAAGTTCAAGGTCACTGCTGTCTTATTTTGGCATCATCTTCTTCCTCCCCTGCCCTCCTTTCCAGAGACCCTTTGCCGTTGGGATTCCACAGCTGGCCTAAGGCATTCTGCTCCACTCTTTTCTCCTTCTAGATCTCCTTCAGGCAGCTCCCAAACTCCTGCTCTTTTCTTCGAGCAAAACTCACCTATCAGACACTTTCAAATACATCTGTCTTTCCCCAAAAATGGCAAAAAACAAAAACCTCAGCTATTTACCCAAGAGAATTTAAAACAAGTCTGCAAACAAAAACTTGTATATAATGTTCATAACAGCATTATTCACAAAGCCAAAACATGGAAACAACCCAAATTTTCATCAGTTGATAAATGGATAAACAAAAATGTATTATAGCCATACAATAGAATATTATTCAGCCATAAAAAAGGAATGAGGCACTGATACATGCTACAACATGAATGAACCTTGAAAACATTATGCTCAGTGAAATAAGCCAGATACAAAAGGCTACATACTTGTACTATTCCATTGATAGGAAATGTCCAGAATAGGCAAGTCCACAGAGATAGAAAGCAGATCAATGGTTGCCAAGGACAGAGGGGAGGAAAGAATAGGAAGTAACCATTTGATGGGTGCAGGGTTTCATTTTGGAGTGATGAAAAGGTTATGGATTAGATAGTGGTGATGGTTGCACAATCTTGTGGATATACTGTAAGTCACTGAATTGTACACTTTAAAATGGTCTAAAAGGTGAATATAATATTATGTGAATTTTACCTCAATTTTTAAAAGGAAGAATAAGCCATAAAAACAAGCTCACCTATTCTGTGACTCCATTCTCTTACAGCCTTGTGATGGACAGCTAATCTAATAATTTAATGTATGCCAGGATGTTAACAGTTTATGGCATTTCACTGTTAGCCCTCCAAGACACCATTTGTGTCTAAAGCCAATATGGCCATGTTCTCTTCAGCCCATCCATGGCTGGCTCTGACCTTCCTAATCCATCCCAGTTTCTGCTCATAACTAAACCCAGATGTGGCCCTAGAATTCTTCTCAATAGTGTTCCAAGCAAGCAGCCTGTCTTTGATCTCAGCTGGAATAAGAGATGAAATCTCTGAGTGACCATTCATCCCAGATTTAGCAGAACAGCTCTGCCCTATTTTTCTGATAACATGTCAGACATGAGTCCTAATTTCTTACGTGGAAATCATGATCTTTCTATATTTATATGGCAGTTTCCAGAGCTAGCCAGAGAGCTCTTGCAGGACGCATGATGGGGAGACATGCCTCAACCTTTAACTCATACCAAATGGCCTGATGATCTGCTCAGCCTACCTGTCAGGCCAGCCCCTGGGATTCTATCAGTGTGCAACTTAAGTGGGTTTTCTCTGATTTCCTAAAAAGCCACTTTCCAACAGGGATGTAAGCCAGAGCCCTGAATTGTCCATATCCTCTTCTGCATATGTTGGCATGCGTTTAGAGGAAGAAAACGAGGCCACAGGGAACTGACAAGGCAGAGATAAGAGGAGAAGAAAATCAAAGAAGTTAAAGTAAACTTAAAGGAAAAGGAATCTGGTTCGGAGACCTCAGAACTTTGTCAGTCTTGCTTATGAATAAATAAAGTCAACTTGGATGAAAAGCCTCAATAGTCATCATGAGAGACTGAGCTAGGGTGTCTGGGGCTCCTCTCCTGCAGAGCCAAATGCAGCTTTACACATGTGTTAAGGACACTTTGTCTTGAGCCACAGGCAGTATGCTACAGCAGAGGCTGCCAAGGAGGACAACACAACCAAGAATTAGGAAGAGGGTGAAACTGCGCAGTGTGTGTGTGTGTGTGTGTGTGTGTTTGGCACTCATGCTAATAAAACCTTGACATTTCTCCTCTAAAAGCTGCATTGCTCTGTTGAGAATAACCAACAGCTTAAATTACTAGCCCACAAAGAGCTCCAGCCAAGAACACCGTTCAGTTTTTATCATGATGAGCTTGTTTGCAAAACCACAAAGAAGGCTTCCTCTGCTATGGTGCCAAGAGCAAAGAGGCAGCCACCCTAGGCAGCACGTGGCTAATCAGAGAAAAACACAGAACCTCCACCGTGTCCCCCTCCCATCCCCTCAACTGTGATAGGATGCAGATCCACTCCTGTCGTCCTTGTGTTACTCCCTCAGACAGCAGAGGAGCCTTAGCTCCCACTAGATGGCGGTATAGGGCGTTCAGGCAGCTTTGTTTAAACAAGAACAGCTGGCAATTTTACTTCCTTTGTCTTCATTATTTTTTAAGAAATTGATAGAAAAGCGAAATAAGCAAATTAACCAAAATTCATTTTAATAGCTTAATCAAAATATTTGTTTATATGTAACTACCAAGCAAGTGAAATTAATTTTTGCTTAAATTTAACTCAAATTATGTAAGGGGCATTTTTAGGACCCTACGCTAGCCAGTAGGAGGGTATAAGGATGTCAAGACAAGGTCCCTGCACTCTGGAAAATAACATTCTGGTGATGGAGACAGACCATATTTGACTTTTTCTGATACAAGGCAAGTTATGATAAAGTGTTTCAATGAAGATGGAAATCTTATATCAGATTCACTGTTAGTTTTCAGATTATAAATATTTTAATTCCTTACAGGCTGCGAGGTCAAGGTACCTTCAAAAAAAGTTGCATTTTCTAAAAACTAACATGACTATATTGATGCTGAAAAAGAAAAAATTAAAAATGGCTGTGTAGGACTCCATTTAACATTGGAGTCAAAGACAAAATGACTACTGGTGGAAAAGGAAATTTAGGCAACCAAAAGTGCCTCCCAGTGCCATATAGGACAATATTCCCCAGATATCAATGCACATTCTCTAGCTAAATGGTCTTCTGGAAGCAGAGCTCCTTCCCAGGTACATCATGACTGTGAGAACATGAGACCACACTCCCGGTGACCCGTGGGAAGTAGAGTGCTGTGTTTATTGCCCCTGGGAGTTTCAGTAGCCAGCTAGATGCACTCCCTCCTCCACACACAGCCCACTTTATCCTTCAAATCATGGAATTGTTCAGAGTTGAAACAACTAAGATTATGAATCATGGGATTTGGGGGGATTAGAGCCATTGAGACTTCATCACCTCAGAATTTGTGAAAAGGGGATTATTTGGAATGGGATGGAGACTAACCTATTAATTTCCAGGCTACCACTGTATCATACACCCATAGAAAAGAGATGACCCAGTCTGTTTATTCAACTGACCCCTAAATTCTTCTTGATAGAATTCATGAATAAAAGGAGACAGCAAAAGGCTTCCCTAGTCTTGACACAGACAAGATAAGAAAGAAAAAGAAGGCAAGAGAAGACTAGGGAAAAGGTAGACATGGAACAGATCATGAGTAGCTCCTTCCAGATGATGCTCAAATATGGAATAGAGGCATCCCCCATCCAAAACATAACTGAAACCTTAACAGTCATGAGAACAAACCGTTCAAAGCAGGTTTCACCTTTATAGGGCTCTCAGCTTTCCCTGAACTTAGATGTTAGACAATCAAGTCCCTCAAGACTCTAGAACAGGCGTCCTCAAACTACGGCCCACAGGCCACATGTGGCCTGCCTAGGACATTTATCCAGCCCACCAGGTGTTTTTGCCATCGCTGTCTGTCCTGCTTACCAGCCAACTCGTCCCAGGGCCCGTAGTCTGGCCCTCCAACGGTCTGAGGGACAGTGAACTGGCGCCCTGTTTAAAAAGTTTGAGGACCCCGCCTAGAATGAGTGTTTTTACTGTAAGTGTGAGTTGGCCCAGAGGCCTCTGGATTGGCTTTGTTTCTATGTATGTCCACACAATATGAAGTAAGCAAATATATATATATAATATATATTTTTAAGTCACTAGGAAAACATCAATTGATATAGTGATTGTGTTCTATAAACTGTTTATTAGGCCATGAAACCTCTCAAATTTTTGAAAGTAGAAATAACAAAGGCAATTTAATCAAAAGGGAATAACATCAGACATTGACAATTTAAAAAGGGAAAAAGAATCTTTATAGTTTTATGTCTTAAGTTTAAATCTTTTATCCAGTGAGAGTCAATTTTTGTTAATGGTGAAAGGTGTGGGTCCACCTTCAGTCTTCTAC
Source organism: Galagoides demidoff (assembly GCA_963574575.1). NCBI lineage: Eukaryota > Metazoa > Chordata > Mammalia > Primates > Galagidae > Galagoides > Galagoides demidoff. The sequence goes on from CAUYQV010097458.1 coordinate 12,388, forward strand.
AGAGGGATCTAAAAGTAGACCTGCCATTTGATCCTGCAATTCCTCTACTAGGTGTATATCCAAAAGACCAAAAATCACTTTTTAATAAAGATATTTGCACCACATTGTTCACTGCAGCTCAATTCATAATAGCCAAGTCATGGAAGGAGCTTAAGTGCCCATCAACCCATGAATGGATTAATAAATTGGGATATATGTACACCATGGAATATTATGCAGCCTTAAAAATGAAGACATTACCTCTTTTACATTTACATGGATGGAGCTGAAACATATCTTACTTAGTAAAGTATCTTAAGAATGAAAGAAAAAATATCCAATGTACTCAGTACAATTATAAAACTGATTTACAATCACTTACACTTTCATATGAAGAATAGATCACAACTATGGCCCAAGATGAAGGAGAGAGGAGGGAGGATGAGAGGGGAGAGGGGAGGTGCGATAGAGGGAGGGTGAATGGTGGGATCACACCTATGGTGCATAATGCAAGGGTATATGTCAGATCTATTAGTGTAGAGTATAAATGTCTTAACACAATAATTAAGTAAATGAGATGAAATCAGCACATTGTACCCCATAAATGCATTAATGTATACATGATCTATGTGTTTATGATTTAATTAAAAAAAAGAAAAAGAAAAAAAAATAAAGGGTAAAAGGGAACTGTGTCTGAAGGTACTCTCTTAAAGGGGTGGAGGTGGAATTAGTATAAAATGTAAATAGTTGGTGAATCTAGGTACACTGCCTATTTCTAGCAGGTCCTTGTTCTATTCTTGTAACTTTTCTATAAGTTTGAAATTATTTTAAAATAAAAAGTTACCTAAGGGAAAAAAAATTAAAAAGGGAAAAAAGCCCAACCAAGCCAGGAATAATAAATCATTGTCTTTTGAGCCATAGAACAAATAACTGAAATTGTAATAATATCAAGAAAATAATAATGATGAAAACTTTGTGTTTCCCCAATCTGTGATTTAGCCTTTGCCAAATCACTGCTCAGAGGAATATTAGAAATCAATCCAGGAAGCTTTCAATACAAGTTTGGTCATTAATGTAGAGAAATAATACAAAAAGATTATATATTAATATTAATAAAGATTATTAATTAATATTAATTTGGTCCTAACTCAGGGGCACTTATAGCAGTAATTTTTCCAATTGTGTTAGCTCTTCTCTCTAAGGATAACCAAGAGTTATACAGACAGATGCTTTGTAAACCTTTTCTGTGGGTTAAGTGGGAAATAAGTGTATTTATTCCCAGTTTAAACATGAGAGCAAACCACTGAGCAATATGTCAATTTGTTAAAGACCAAAATATATTTCTATTTATTGAAGCATACAATGTTACAAACTTGATAGGTTGGAATAAACTTGAAAGCTCACCAATTCAAACTTTAAAATATTTGCATATCTTTGGTAAACTCACTACCTTCAAAAGGAGTTTATGCTTTCTTTGGACAGAATGGATCCTTAGAACATGTATCTCAAATCTGTCTTGTAGTTCGCACTCAGGTAAAAAATTATTTATATGCCTTGGAGTTATACAGATTACATAGGACACTTTTCCTCCTAAATTTGGCTTGCCCATTCCAAACATTCCCAATTTTCTATACATTCATTAGTTGATGGACACTTTGACTGATTCCATGTCTCTGCAATTGTAAATTAAGCTGTGGTAAACATTCAAGTATAGGTGATTTTTTGATAAAATGACTTTTTTTCCTTTGGATTGATATCCAGTAGTGGGATTGCTGGATCGAATGGTCTACTTTTAGTTCTTTGAGGAATAGCCATGATGTTCTCCATAGAGGTCATGTACTAATTTGCAGTCCCCCAACAGTGTTTAAATGTTCCTTTCTCTCTCCATCCATGCCAGCATCTATTGTTTTTGTACATTTTAATAAAAACCATTCTGACAGGGGTAAGGTGGTATCTCATTGTGGTTTTAATTTGCATTTCCCTGATGGTTAGTGATGTTGAGCATTTTTTCATATGTTTTTTGGCCACTTGTCTACCTTCTTTTGAAAAGCTTCTATTCATGTCTTTTACTCACTTTCTGGTGGAGTTGTTCAATCATTCTTCCTTGCTGATTTGCTTGAGTTCTTCATAGTTTCTGGTTATTAGCCCTTTATCAAATGTAAAAATTGTGAGTGTTTTCTCCCATTCTGTAGGTTATTTGCTCTGTTAACTAATTTCTTGGCTGTGCAGAAGCATTTATTTATTTATTTATTTATTTATTTATTTATTTATTTATTTTTGAGACAGAGTCTCACTATGTTGCCCTGGGTAGAATGCTGTGGTGTCACAGCTCACAGCAACCTCCAATTATTAGGCTTAAATGATTCGCTTGCCTCAGCTTCTCAAGTAGCTGGGACTACAGGCACCTGCCACAAGGCCCGGCTATTTTATTGTTATTGTTGTTGTTGTTGTTATTGTTGTTTAGCAAGCCCAGGCCAGGTTTGAACCTACCAGCCCTGGTGCATGTGGCTGGTGCCCTAATCACTGAGCTACAGGCACCAAGCCTGTGCAGAAGCTTTTAAATTAATTAGGTCTCATTTACTTATTTTTGTTGTTGCTGTGATTGTCATTGGCTCACCTCATTCTTAATGTTCATTGTTCTTGGGTCATACTGGTCTCTTTGTCCTCCCTGAAGTCCTGCCCAGGGCCCAGTGGTAGACAATTTTCAGCCTCCCCTTTCAGTTTTCTGTTTTACCTTAATATCTCAATCCCTCACAACTCCAGTGTCAACAGATTGCCTGAGCATATTTTCCTTTGATGAGTCTCTATCATAAACTTCCTTCCCTCTGCGTAGACCTTAGGTTAAAGGGTATAAATATTTTTACATCTGTGAGTACCTATGGCCAAACTGAATTTAACTCCCACCAAACAATTTTTGAGGGTGCCCATGGATTCTTCAATTGTAATAATATTTAAGATTATGCACATTGCCTATAGAATAAAACCTAAATTTCTAAATATGATATTCAAGAGCCCCTCAGTTTGATCCCAACATACTTTTCTGATCTTCACCCCTGACAAGCCCATGTCTATATCCCATAGGGAACACATGGCCTTTAACTCTGCTCTTTGCCTTTGCTCAGCTCTTATCCTGCAGCTTAAAATGCATTGGCATTCGATCTCCACCTGCCCAAATCCCATCCATTCTCATCCCACCCATGCTCATACTTGTACCACCTCTTCTGTGAAGCCTGCCTGGATTCACATAGCATCTTGTTTACACCTCTTATAATGTTTGTCATATTCTGTCACTTTATGGTGTACTCATCAATCTGCTCCACAAGTGTACCAGTTCCTTAGGTGTAGGGACCCTCTCTTATTTATCTTTGTGACCTCAGTAGGTACTATTTTATCTAAGGAACAATGCCTTATGTAAAGTAAGTCTGTGATAAACTCTTGTTGAATAAATGACTTATAACAACCTTAGAGGAAAGCTGTTACAAGTTGCTTAATCTACATGCATAGTTGAAACAGTATATTTGGGCTAGGGGAATACCCCCCAAAAAATTCCTTTTGGTTCTCCCTGCAATGCAGTCCTAAAGGGCCATTGACCCTAGCGACAAACCTGGGTTTGATCTGCGGGCACCTCCTACACAGCTCAGGCCATTCTGGGCTTTTGCAGCCCCACTCTCCAGGGCCTCTGGTGCTACTTTCTCACACAAACCATCTGGAAGTCACCTGCTTTTCTCTCTCCCTTGACTTTTCCCTCTATCATAGAAGGTACCTGACAGATGGTACCCTGTGAAACCACCTAGAGTGCAGGGAAGTGGGGGTAGAAGAGAAGGGGAAATAAGGGTTGGGAAGGGAGATAGAAAAGAGGCTGAGCTCATTAAGAGCTTCTCTCAAGTACTCAGAGGATGCATCACCTACTCCTTTCTGAGCTCCATCTGCACTGTGTCTTTCTGCTGGGGAGCACCTCATCCAAAACCCTGGCCCCAAAACTGCCTACCCCAAGCCCTCTCCTCCAGGCTTTTCTCAGGACAATAAACTTGCATACCCCAAATCTACACTCAGGGCTATTAGGCCCTGAGCCAGGTCAAAGAAGAGAGAAGTCACCATAAGACATGCCAAAGGTGATGTGGTGGCTTTGTGAAGAGTCAACCTGGCCAGGTTGAACTACATTTCCCAGAATTCCATTCCCCATATGCTTCCAGTTAGGGTGAGCCACAGAAAGATTCTGTTGGGAATTTGGGAGGGTGGAAGTGACACAGGGATCCTCTGGTAGCTCACACATATACACATTGGCACTAATCAGCCAGCTTCACCTTGCTGGTGCTAAAGCAGCAATGGGGCCTATAGCTGCTTGGGCTTCCCCTGGCTCCTCCTTCAGCTTTTCTGACTTCTAGACCAGATTGAGCTCCATACCAAAGGACCCTGGCTTCTGCAGAAAAACCACCACACCATCAAGTCAGGGTCAATAAGAATTGCCATAGGTTTCAGTCAATTTTCATGAGCTCCAGCTTGGGCTTGTGGCTTCAATATTGTCCCTGTTCTTCCCCTGCTTGGCACCTGTCTTCCCTTCCCAACTGTCTGCCCTATGGACTTCAAACTTCAGCATCAGATGGGAAGGTAGCAGCCAGCCAGCTCCCACAGCTGTGCAAGATCAAAACCCTATGAAACTAAAAATGATTTGTGAGTCTACTCCTCTTCTTCCCTGACTGATAGAAGTGGTACAACCTCAACGGAAGGGCTGTGGGGAAGAAGCCTTGCACCATCCCCTGGGCAAGCAGGAGGATTATCTTGACAATCATAATTCTGCTTAAGCCTTCTGGATCACAGGACCTTTGCATAGCAGAAGCCACTGAGCTCCTAAATAGAGTTCTTCAAGCTTGCATACACTGATGAGTTGTCAGAAGCACTTAGTTTCCTGTCTTACGATTTAAAAGAAGAAAAAGACAACAGCCCATAAAAAGAAATGGCCCAGTGGAGAATTATAAGCAGCTTTAGTATACCTGAGTCAAAACAACAAACCATGAAATAATGTGTTTTACCCTGTGTCAGCTGCCCTTCTACCCTAACTATCAGCTGAATTGCCTGCCACAATGATTATTTCATCAGTCACAGTGAAAATTGTTGAGCAGCCCATGAATGCTTCAATGGAAAAACTCCAAGGGACCTTGAATGAAAGAAAGTGGAGGACAAAGTAGGTGATGGGAGGAAAGAGAGAGCGCCTCCAGTAGGAGGGGAGAGCTAGCTACCACCTCCACTAGCAGGATCTTCCAAGATGTGGACTACCCAGTGGAAGAGGGGGCCATGATTGCCACCTAGTAAGCCTCTGGCTGCTGAAAGTTCAATAGCAAGGAGCACAGGAGGACAAGGGAAAGTAAGCTTGACCAGAACTACTGCTACATAGATAACACATGTGACACTATGGGGTATTCAGCTAAGATAGTCATCTACTTAACCACAACAATGCATATCTCTTCAAAAACTACCATTTTATTGTATCTTAATCAAGGATCAATAGTTGTAAGAATCAGAAACCTCCTCAGATCAATTAAAGTTTAAAAAATGGTGTCATGCTAGAAATATATCCATCCAGGCCTCCTCATAAGAAAGAAGTTGTAAAGTACCTCCTTAGTCTAACTCTGTCTCCAGGCCTTCATTGTTTCTCATTACCTCTGAGTGGACTGAATCTCTCTGAGTTGCCCTCCCTGTTCCTCCAATATTGCCTCATGTCAAAGTTCTTGGACTGACCACCCAACCGCTAACTCGGCCTCTCAGAAATTGAGGGTTGGGGCAGACACACCAAGTAAGTGCAATGTGGCACAAGAATCATCGTGGAAATAGGATTTGCTTATTAAAGACCTCCTAGGTCCCCACCACCACTATTTGCTGAGGAGTTTACAGAGGTGTGATTATTCAAAGTTCCATCCACAGGCACTGAACAGCTAAGAAGAGATCCTACATACATAGCGCAAGGCCCATGTAGCACAGACTTCAGGAGAAAGAAGAAAATGAGGGCTGAGAGAATCAGCCAGAGGCTGTACAGCCTATAGTGGGAGAGGAACAATGGGATAGAAAAAATGCCAGTGATGGATCTTCCATGGGCAGGGCAAAGACAGGAGAGTGGGAATAAGGAGTGATTATGGGAAGTATCAAGTGTTATGACCTGCCATTGTATTGTCAGAGTGCATTGGGTAGATGTAATGACAGGGTTGACACTGGTGGATGGGGAACCAACTTTTATTCTGAGAGACACTGGTTCCCAAGTTTGAGTGGACATCAGAATCCCCTGGAAGACTTGATAGCACACACACACACACACCCCAGGGGTTCTGATTCAGATGGTCTGAGGTAGGGTTTAAGAATTTTCACTTCTAAAGAAAAGTTACTTGAGGACCTTTCCACAAATGGGCCTAAAAGTGGTATTCAGAGTGGACAGGCATGGATCTAGAATAGGGTCAGGGAGGCTTCATGGCCAAATAGGGCAGGGCAACACCCACATAGGCTGACAGGGAAAAAAGGGAGGGGAGTGCATATCCAAGAAGTATAGCATCCACCATAGGCCACACGATACCCAGGATTCCTGGACAAATGGAGGAGCATGAGATCCAGTTCTTGCACTTGAGAAACAGACTATGTGGTAGTGCTAGAAAGAGAAGGCCCAACAAGTAGGCTGTAGGTTTAATGCAAGAAAGCAATACAGCATGGACTGAGACTCAGGCATGCCTGGATACAAATCCTGGCTCTACCACTATGTACAAAACCCTGGATGTGTTGCTCTACTTTCTGGCACACAGAATCTTCATTATGGATCAGCACAGTGCCTTCCCTTATGGAAGTGTGAGAATTACACATGCAAGACACCACAGCTGAAGCAGAGCAAATAGGAGCTCACTAACATCAGCAATGGTTTTTATTGTCATTATGTTAAAGGTCATAATACACAGCAACATGTGTGTGTGTCACCAGAAAAGCCACCCTTTCTGTTGGCTCCCAAGGGGCCTCTCAGTTTGATGTTTAACCCAGTAAATTCACTACAGTCCAGAGTTGGGGCTTCTATAATTCCTCCACTGATTTAACATTATTTTGAGTGCGAACTTTTAATATGTGCTAAGAACACAATGATGAACAAGACAGAGTCCCTGCTCTCTTGGAGCTTACATTTGGTGGTCTTCCTGGCTCACCCACAGAGAAACCAACTTACTCTGGCCGAGTCTGTAAGCTTCACAGAGCCAGCAAATGAAATGGTTATTTAGAGAGCATTATTGTCACATAGAGTAGAACCCAACTCTCTCTGCCTGAAGGCAAAAGCGGTGGGTGACAACACCAAGTCAGAAGGCTGGTAGGTGGGCACTGATCTGAGAGGGGAGTTGCCAGGTGATTGTCAGTGCCCCATCCCCCTGCCCCTAAGCCACATTGCTGGAGGCCACTGGCTGAAGCATCTTCTTCCCCAGATCTCAAGGGCAACTTCTGGCCCATGGATTTTCTTGTCTGAGTGGCCAGTGGGACTAAACCTTGTGTCCACTTAGCCTCTCCGAATGACACACAAGAAAATAACACTCACTCCCCAACTGTTCTTCCTGAACCTACTTGCAGAGCTTCCTGACAAGGGTTTCCCTGAGTTCCCAAAGATTTTTCCCACATTTTTAAACCATCCCAGGTCGGTCATACTTATGGTGTGGATGTTGTTTATTTGGCCTTCCAGACATAAGTTTGTTTCCTATTCAAGAGATCCAACTTGTGAAATTTAGGGAGGGAAGATGTAACCCCTAGAACTGACAACAGTACTTTGTGTTTACAAAGCATTCCACAGTCTGAAAATCCCAGTGACATGTTTATTGTGCATTCAGGAAACATGTAATAGGTGTCTGCAAAGTCCAGAAACCAAGCCAGAGCATGAAAAAATGGGGGTTGTCTTTGGTATAAGCTGAGCAACTACCATAGTCCTCACTGAGAGATGAGGGAACAGAGGCTCAAAAGGGGAAGGGAGCAGCCTGGGCCAACTAGAGGAGAGGTTGACTAAGACAGGTCAAAAATGGACATGATAAAATGCATTTATGTTATAAGTCACAATGATGACACCACAAACTGATATGGAGAGTCAAAGATTGGAGAAATCAGCTATTAAGGAAGTATAACAACAGCTCCCAATAGTCCTGGAAAACTAGGAGAATGGTAGAGTCACTTACAGAGACAGAAAAATTAAGAAAGGGTATTATTTTGGGGGGCAAATAATACACGTAAATATTTCTAGAACTCTTCCCATGTACCAGACATTGATCTTACAGACGTGACCCTCTCGACACCCTCATGAGGTGGGTTCCATAATTATTAAAGTAACCAGCTATTCAGGTGCTGGTGGAGCCAGGAGAACAGGTAGAGCCACATATGTGTATCCACGCATTTAGGGCAGCTCTCTTCATTAGTCCCCTCCTGGGAATCCCCCTCAGTACTGAAACAGAACTTCGCTCAAGCCCTCTGCTCCTGACACAATATTCTATCAGGCTCAACCTAGAACCTCTACAAAGTACCAAGAATCTAAACAAACAGAACACCTGCCTGAGGAAAGGATATCACTGGGAGTTAGGGGACCTGCCTTATGTAAAACTTGTAGCTCTGCTAGAGGTGAGTCAGTTCAAGAGAAACATTTTATATCCTTGGCTCCACCCCACCAAATCTGTTTAGTTTTTTAATTTAATGTGGCATTAACATCTATTCAACCCTCCTGAATATGTTATCCACATTGAGATAATGAAGGCAAACTCCATGTTCTATACACTCTCTTGGCTTATTTCCTCTCTGCTTCTACCCTTTGCAACTGACTTTCCTTTAGTGACTGAGTTTTAAGGAACCTGAATTGATCAGCATAGGTGCATTCAGGAAACATGTAACAGGTGACCGCAAAGTCCAGAAACCAACCCAGAACCTAAAAAAATGGGAGTTGTCCTTGGTATAAGCTGAGCAAATACCATCATCCTCACTGAGACATAAGGGGACAGAGGCTCGGAAGTTTAATAGTAGCATAGAGAAACTTCCTAATGGGAGGACTTACCATAAACCTGCCACATCTTATGGGTTTCAAAGCTAAATTCAAATGATTTGGGGATGATCCACTTTCTACATTCCTCTCCTTCCTCTAGGACATGAAACAGTGGGCTCAAAGGGTGAGTTTTGCCTATGAATATGCTAGAGTTATATGTTTTGGGATCCCTAAACTTCTAAAATTATCCAACTGGTCTTTCTGAAATAATTACTGTGGTGGCCAGGCACTTGCAGAAAGAAAAGTTAACACACTAAAAATCCTTGCATGTGTCTTCTGGTTTTCAGAGGAAAAAAAAATTTAAAAAGAATTTTAGTAAAAAGGAGGGAAAATACACCTACTGAAGTAGGAAAAGAACTGTAGGATGTTTCTCTTTGTAACATAAACCAAACTAGAGCGTTCATGGTTTTGAATACAATGTAGCTTGAAGAAACGTTCAGTAACCTTTGGTTTAATTATATACAACTGAGGTAGTTATTGAATCATCATTGTTTTATTTATGGCACATTGATTAACTATGTGACATGATTAATCTATGCCCCATTTCACAAGCATATTTAACAACTAAATCATGTCAAAGGTATGCAACCAGAAAGCAAACTTATGGGTTTATTAGCATTCAAACTTTCTCTTCTCCCTGGGTGCTAGGAGAACTTGACAACAGTAAGTTCACTCAAAGTAAAAGTTCATTTGCTCAAGATGTCCCTCAGCTTTCCAAATCTAGCTATCAAGGTGACCGTCTTACTGAGAAAATCTGACTTTTGATCTTTCTAAGAGCAGTTCATGTTTTTTTCTTCTACACTTTCATATCCATTGAAACAAATATTCAAATATGTTCACCAGTGATAAATCTTAGCCTTTGGAATATTACTTTGGAGTAATATTTCCCTTGGAAAACTGCCAAAAGTCATATAGAAGTCAGTTGGATGATTAATATGGGATATAGGACATGATGGCCATATAAGGGCCCAGTATAGTTAATACTTTAAAAACGTTCACATACCTTATCTTCCTTGCCATTCCTGTGAGGTAGTAGAAAAGATGTCAGTATCCCCCCTAGAGGTGGAAATTTGAGTGTCAGTAGTCCCAAGACCACCCATCCTAACTCTCCACTCCACCCTTCCTTTGTGCCTCAATAAAGCCAGATTTTTCTGGTTGTTGGGCTTCTTGACTCTCCTGGAGATAATGAGCAAATACACAGTAAGCCCACTCTCTGGGAAAGGAGGTTCTGGTAAGGCCACCTCTGGCCTAACACTTGGCATGGAAGCTTCCGAGACCTGAGGCAGCTCTGGCACCCAGCAGCCATGCATCTAGTGTTTCCCTCATGGGTCCCCAATCACCTTGGCCCATGGCATCTTTGCTGCTTTCCATAGCACTGGCCATCTCCTCTTTCTCAGATAGATCCCAAATCTAAATCCTAAAAGAGAGTCAGTATAATTGGCTTAACTCTTCACCAACAGCCCATTGAGTAAAGTCTTCCATACCAGGCACCCTCATCCATCAGAAATGGCTTCACCCTATTGCCCTAAGCAGATGTCCATGGGAGAGGAAGCTTCAGCTAGGGGGGAGCCTAAGGCATGGAAGTACCAGACTGGTTATGGAAAGCACATCTAGGACGTGGCAATGACAATGCCAATGCTGATGACCATGATGGTGACAGTGATATATACCATTTATTAAATGAACGTGCCTCTCACCATGCCAAGCCTTTTGTGTGCATATTCTGTGAGACCTATAAACTGAATCTAAATCTCTTTAATTCCCCAAAAGAGAGCTGGTAGGCAGCAGTAGAGAATTTCAACATCTCTAGTTCTTCTACCATGCTAAAATGAACTATTTGGTATCATGATTCCTGGCATCTTTTGCTGGCTGAAATGACCAAAGTTGTAATCCCACTGTCTTCACCCATCCTTGGCCCAACATAGGAAGCCTAAAAATTGAGGTATCTAGAATTTCAGCCTTCCTTTTTTCCATTTCATCTTGAGTTGCAGTAAGGAGCAAATGGCCAATTGGAGTTAAAACATGGCCCTTGTACAGTCAATAGCTTTGCAACTGCACCCTGTCTCTCCTGACTCTTCTTTCTGCTCAAGCCCTCCTTGCTCTCTGAAAGAGAGGCTCACACCTTGTGAGAAGGCAGAGCTGGCTCTGTGATACAATGTAAAGAGCCAGTAACCCCATCTCTCATCCAAGCTTCTGTGAGTCCCTCCTGAGAGATTCATTCAGTTGGTTTTAAAAGTTGTCTGGTTTTCTGGAGAACCCTCATTTTGGTGTATATATCCCTTTTAAAGAGTAATGCATTGGGCTTTTATTAGCCAAAACCTTCTTGGGAAAGATGTTCCAAAATAGGAAGTTATCACCAGTGTCTTTACTCTACCATCAAGAGTGCACAGTCATTTGTATTTGTTTCAAAATAAAGTAAGAAGTCTTCCCAGGGACTTCTTCCAAAACTACAATGGAAATGCTAAATCACATTTCAATTCCTTACCTCCCATGCTCCCTGCTTGTGTTCCCCAGACTTGCCTGATAATAAGAATGACACAAGACACCTGTCAAAATGCTGAATCTTAAGGCCTCCATCCTATCTATCTACCATAAATTCTAGACAGGGGCCTAAGGATCTGTATTTTTATAGCACAGCAAAGGCCTCAATTACCAGGTAATTTTTGGACACTGCCTTAGTTTGAAACCTCTAAACTTTTTTCCCTTCTCTTCATATTAAATCATTTTTAATGCCCTAGTGGTATCTGGGTATGAACACAAACTTGAACCCCAACAAGCAGCATGATCTTAACAAACCATTTCCCTTTTTTGGTCCTTATTCTCATGTGAAAAATAAGGGTTTTTTACTAGATCACTTGATAATGCAGTCTGTCATTTGCATTTGTCAGCATGGACTATAAAAATTAATGTCACATTATTTTCCACAAATTTTTTGAAGCCTTTTTACCATAAATCACCTTAAATTTCCTGGGATGTCACCAGGGCCTGAGAGAACTAAAGGCTTCAAGTCCCTGTGTGTGCTGAGATGATGCCTATGAAAAGGCCTGGCATAGGGCCCAACACTTAGAACTTCCAGAAAGTCTTAGCTTCCTTCTCCCAACTGTGTAATGTCAAGCACATTTTCAAATAGTAACCACTACAGAAGCTTCTGCATCAGCCCTCCACATGCAGCTTTCATGCCTCCCTCCTGAATTCACCACCACACAAAGCCACCAGCAACGGATTACCTTTGCAGAGTATTCTCCAATGGCAAGTGGTCAACTCCAAAGCCTAGGCTCTTTCCACCATGCTCTTGTCCTCTAGATGAGGCTGTGACTCAGCCTGCCCCAACCCAGATATGGTCCTATTGTGGTCCACTTCTGGAGGAACACACAGTTGGGCCAATTTTACCCATGGAGCAGAATCTGAAGAGGAGCTACAGCACTGCTGACAAGATTACCAAAGATCCACAAAACTTTTAAGTTTTGGTCTTCTCTGAAAGAAAACCCCTTTTTGCCCTACTAATGGATGAACTCTGACTTTTAGCTTCTAGAGTGAAACAAAAACATAGCTTTTTTATTTTTTTAAATACTTCCATCAGAGTGATGAAATCATCTGTCAAGACTATTTAACTTCTATGCTTCTGGCCTAGTAAGAATCCTTGAAATGAGGACACCGCTGATTACTAGCAATGTTTTTTGAGCAAACACACTCAGGGCTATGGATAAAAGCCAATCAAAGGTCAGATGCCTCATTGGGAAAGTTGTATCTCCTGTACTCAGATTTCACTAGATGCTTCAAAGGTGAAAGCAAATCTAGATTTCAGTCTCCATTGCTGCAATGAACAAGTGTTTTTCTCTTAGCCATTGTACCAGACAGGATTTTACAATAGAAACAAAACCAGTAGGAGATATACCTGTATATATTAGAATATACATCCAGATTTATTTCAGGGAATTAACTTGTGTGATTGTGGGAAATAGCAAGTCCAAAATTCACAGGGTAGACCACCAGCCAGGAGCTGACATTGCAGTCTTCAGGTGGAATTTCTTGTTCCTCAGAAAAGTCTCGGTTTTATTCTGAAGACCTTTGACTGATTGGATCAGGCCCATCTGGATTGATGCAATAATCTCCTTTACTTAAAGTCAACTAAATTATATATGTTAACCACATCTACAAAATGCCTTTACAACAACACCCAGATAAATGCTTGATTGAATAACTGGGCATCATAACCTAGCAAAGTTGACACATAAAGTTAACCATCATGGCAACATACCCACTAAATGTTATTGCATCTTTTTCAGACTATTGTAGAGTGTGGTAGCAAACTGTGACAAGTCTCAGTATCACCCTGCACTGAGGGTCCCAGTTAAGAGACAATATGGCAGAGAAGAAGCCCTATCACCAGCTCCATACAATGAACACATTGACTGGCTGGTTGGTTCCCTAAGGGATAACACCAGACAGGAAATGTGAAGATGAGGAAACTAGCCAAGGTCCAGGGTTTGGTTTTCCTTCTGCCTTTCAGTGGAAGGTGGTAGATTAGCCCTATTGCCCAGGTATGCAGAAGGGAGCAGTGATTTAGAAACTCCAAAGCAGGAATTCCCCAAATTGGTGTATTTGGTTTTGAAATGGTATTTTGGTTTTATTGGAAATGTGTGGTTTCCCAGTTTTGTTTGCCATTGGCCAATATAATTGTGGGCTTGCACTTGACCAGCACAGGCCACACAGAAGTAGACAAAGTCTCCTTAAAATGACTTCAACATTCTTCTTGTTGGGATCTTTGTCTGTGTACTCTCCCTAGTGATACTCGAGCTTCAAGGCATCCTAACATACCTGTAGTGTCCAGCACATTCTCTTTCATCTCAAGGGTTTTGCATATACTCTTCATTCTGCATAAATACTCTTCCATCCTCTTTACAAGTTCATTCTACACAGGCTTCAGGCCTCTGCTTAGATCAAGACTTCATGATCCTACTACCGACAAAGATTTGAAGTCTTCACAATATTTTAAGAAGTCTTTTAAGATACCACAAAAATGTTTTGTTTTATTTTTTTTTAATAAAAAGGGAAAAAATGAACTTTTAAGCCCAAGAAAATGTTTGAATATATAGTACTAACGTATGTGTCTATACTAATACAGTTGTGAAATATGATTAATACTTTTCATAGAGGAAGGGGCCCAGGAAGGCAAGGCTACAGAAAACCCACAAAATTTATAATGAGGCCCCACTCTGGTGGGCTCCAATAGCTCCCTACAATAGTTCTTCCTGCACTACATCATAACCACTGGGTACTTGATGGTCTGCTCCAGCCAACAAGTACTCTGGAAGGCAGGACCTGTTGTTTTGTTCCCCTTTGTGCCCATAGATACAGTCTGGTCCTCAGTAGATGTTCTGCAAACATTGGTGAGTGAATGAATAAATGAGTGCCCTGATGTCAGCTAAGTGCACGGTTATATGATGTGATTCTCTCACCCCAGTAAAAATAAGGGCATGGGTCCTGCCTGGCTCCATCTACCTCTCACCCAGTGTACTATCTTGGTTACGTTACCAGGAATATATGACTTGGGGAAACTCATTTAATCTCTCTAAATTTCCGTATTGCTATCTGGAAAATGAAGCAAAAATAGATTCTTGCAAGGAGTAAATGAATGAAAACATTACCTGAGAGGGGCTTAGAACAACTCCTGTTATATAGTAAGCACTCAATAGTTATTACCTATGATTATTGTTATTGTTACATCCACTTAGTGTCCTACCTCTCCCAGAGGTACTTTCATTTGAGAACTGACTCTTAGAGAAGAGAAGAAATTCCTTATCCATCCCCTGTCCCCTAACAATCATCTCTAATGGTGGGATTTCAGGATATGTAGATCAAGACTAACAGAAGCCAAAAAACCTTCTCTGGGTAGCTTCCTGGGATGGGGGTGGGGCAGGACCTTACAGGGGAAAGTGCACAGATATTAAGATCTAACTTGCTGGGTTCAAACCCTGAATCCAGCCCTTCCAAACATTACCTATGCTCTGCAAACTTCCAATTCCTTAATTGCAAAATAAGACTCATAATAGCACCTGCCTCGTGGAGTGCCTGGGAGGATTAAATGAGCTACTGCATGCAAATTGGGAATTTACATCTTTTAATTTATTTGATCCTCATGACCTTTTAGGTGTCCCCTTACTTTAGACTGGAACAAAAGATACAGGGAGACTAGTAATTTGTCAGAGGTCACACAGCTGGTAGTTAACCAAGTTGAATTCTGGCAGATTGGCCCTAGGGTTCTGTTCTGAAGTATATTTCCTTTTGTTAGGAGATTCCTTATCTTCTTTGTTCAGCATGAGCAGAAAGGTGTACAAAAGGGCTGGAAGGTCATGGAAAACAAGCCTAAGTCCCTCTCTCCAACTTTTATCCCATGAACAAAATGGCATAAATAAAGATGCTCATATGTAGCATCATAGTTGTGACAAAGTGACAGTGAAAAGGTGGAAGGACTCAAAAGGGGCCAATGGCAGGGGAAGAAGTCTGCCTGGGATGAGCAATTTTCCGAAGGGCAGGGTAGGGTGCAATGGTGGGAGGATACAACTGCCAGCTAGGGGAGTGGTGAGGAAGGTCCACCTTCCCTCCCTTCCTCCTTCTCCCCCCACGCCTGCCCAGTGCCCTCCTGCCCTGCCCTCCCCAGGGCTGAGTCCCTTCCCCTCAGCTCCCAGAGACACTGCTGGCCCCCCCGCCCCCATCCTCCAGGAATGCTCTAGCCCCCTGCCCTGCCCCAGCATCTCCTCCTCTCCTGCCTGCACAGCACCACTCCTCTCATCCCTCTTCTGGGGACTTCCCCGCATACGGCCCCCCCAACCACAAGGTCTCCCCCACCAGCAAGGTCTGCCCGTGCCCCCAACCCTGCCTTCCTCCACAAGCACTCAAGCACCCTTTCTTCTCCTGCCTACCCACAGGACCTGCCCAGTCCCCTCCTGCGTTGCCCATCACAGAGACTCCTGGATCGCATGGTCCGGCGCTATGCTGAGGTGGCTGATGCTGGAAGCATCTTCATGGACCACTTCACTGACCGCGACAAGCTGCGTCTGCTGTACACGCTGGCTGTCAACACTCACCCCATCCTCCTCCAGGTGCTTAGCAGCCAACTTTCCAGGCTGCAAGTCAACTTTGGATTCCCAGGGACCAGCTCTGGGTTGAGCTCTCTTCCTCCTTTTACTGCATGCCTTGGGGACACCAGCCCATGGTAGAACCTTTGTGATATTCAGAAAATATCTGTTGATGGTGGCTCACGTCTGTGGTAACAGTCACTTGGGAAGCTGAGGGAGGAGGATCCCTTAAAGCAAGGAGTAACAGCCTGGGTAACACAGCAAGTGTTTCTAGTCCCAGTGACCTAGGAGGCTGAGGCTGGAGGATCATTTAAGCCCAAGAGTTCAAGGCTGCAGGGAGCTATGATCAGGCCACTTTATGCCAACCTGGGAGACAGAACAAGATGGAGGAGGGGAGGGAAAAGGACAGAAGGGTGGGGAGAGGAAAAGAGGGGAGGGGAAGGAGATTTGTTGGTGTCTCTTGTGTGAAAGTGTTGTGCTTGCTATAGAGGAAAGAAGTGTGGAAGTTCCTAGTCGGGGAAGTAGGTAGTTGGGGACAGTAGCCACCTTCACTGCTTGAGGCAGCCCTGAAGGGCTTCATAAAGGAAGGCAGCTTTTCCCCGTGCCTCAAAGATCAGTATGATTTGAGCAAGTCAAAGAATGACCCACCCAGAGATAACCCCTGCAGCTATATTTGGAAAAGAGAAAAAATGGAAGTAACCTAAATGTCTAACAAGAGGGGAATGGGCAAGTAAATGAGGATGTATTAGGACCTGGGTCAGCAGGACAGGTATGTTGGCTCTTTCCTTCATGCAGCTTCCAGCCCAGTGGGAAACCAACATACATAGAACGGATGGAGTCCAATGATCTCAATTGGCCCCTGACCCCAAGGGTCAAAACACAGAGGTCATGGAAGGGACACAAAGGGAACTAGGAAGTGAGAGGGATTTGTAAGGAAAGGAAGAGGAAGGAAGAGGAGGGAGAGAAGGAGAAGGAGGGGTAAGAGGAGAAGAAAAGGAAGGAGAGAAGAAGGAAAGAAAGAGGAGGGGGAGAGGTGAAGGTAGAGGAGAATTAAGCTGACTAAATACATAACAACAGCTCTCATTTACCTGGCACCTGCCACTTGTCAGGCATTGTATTGAGCATTTAACATTATTATCTTATTTAATGCTCACAGTAACCCCCTGGGAATGTAATAATTGTCTCCTTTTCTAGATGAAAAAGGAGGGCTCAGAGAAATGAAGTGATTTGGCCAAAGTCACTTAGCCAGTGTTGGCAATGGGCAAACCCAGAGCTATCTCCCCCTGGAGGCCATGCTCTTCCTCTTGAAATATGCCTAGTAATGTTGGCATTTGAAATACTAGAGGAGGAAAATGAATTGCATATTGTCCTACACTCTCCAAGGCCTTTTCTCCCAGACCCTGGCTATTTCTAGGCCAGGCTCCTGAGTAGTGTAGGTTGAAACCATATGGCTGAGACCTTCCACTCAACCCTGGGCTCTTCCCAGGAAATTCATAGTGTGGAACCCAGGAATGTCTTCATGGCCACACAGTAAGTCATGGTCCATGAAGTAGTCCATGAAGATGCTTCCAACATCAGGTCCTTCCTCCACAGCATATAGTGGAAAATGTCCCCTCTAAGCTAATGGACATGGATTCCTCACAATGTGGCAGGTGGGATAAAAAGGGCAGAAGACCTTAAAAATCATCAGAGATGGTGATAACTTTGTCTTTTAAAGAAGAAAAATATGAAATAAAGCTTACAGTTCTAAAAGTTAAAGTGCATATATAGTTTCTGTTATTTTCCCCATGGAAACACAATTCTAGATACAGTTGCCTCAATCAATACTTAAGAAAAGGCCAACCAAGCTTCCCTCCTTTCTTTTTCATCTCACAAATCTACAAGGTTGAAGCTCTTACAAGGAGACAGAGGAGACCAGGCTATGTGCTTCCGTAGGCCAGTACTATTCTGTCTGGAAGGTTCCAATCAGTTGGGGGACATCTGTCTGATGTATTTAGTTGTCCCAGCCAGGCAGATTTAACAACAGCTGGCAGAAGAGAAATTTAAGGCCAGAGCAGCAGTTCCCAAAACTTGAGTCACCCAAGAGCCCACCATCACGATTTTTGTCCTATCCCAGAACCAGGTACCTGCGTGATTATTTTTTAAAATATTTTTCTTTAGGGCAGCACCTGTGGCTCAAAGGAGTAGGTGCTGGCCCCATATGCCAGAGGTGGCAGGTTCAAACCCAGCCCCAGCCCAAAACTGCAAAAAAAAAAAAAAATTCTTTTCTTTAAATAAGCCTTGAACTGACTCTCTATTATTTTTCCCATAGCTTCTTCCTAAGCAATGATATCTGTGAAATCTAAAAGATGAGTTATATTTTTTCAACTACACAACTCTTAAAATAAACATATTTCTCCAAATCCTAGATACCATCTAAAATTTCAGCAAGTCCATTAACATTCTCGAACCCAGCTTGAAGGAGCTCTGTTGAAAAAAGTACACTTCAGAGAAACAAAACTAGCCTCCTTTTCTGAGTATTTCCATCAAGACTAGAATAAAAAAGTAGGGGCAAGGGTACTGCCATGTTCCAGGAGGTATAAAAAAAGGTTAAGAGATACTTTGCTGACATGTTTTGAGATGTTGGATGCCTATGTAAGACTGATCTTTCTATGCTTGCAGTGAGAGATGGAGAGAGAGGGAAAATGTTGTCACCATGAGATTTTTCTCTCTAATCCTCTAATGCCTCCTCCTTCTGGTTTGACAGATATTCCCTGGGGCTGAAGGATGGCCACTGCCCAAGTACCTGGGTGCCTGTGGCAGATTCCTCATCAGCACCAGCACCAGACCACTGCAGGAATTCTACAGTGCCCCCCCAGACCAGGCAGCCGACCTTGCATACCAGCTCCTTGGTGTCCTGGAGTCTCTGAGGAGCAATGATTTGAACTATTTCTTCTACTTTACCCATGTTGACGCAGGCATGTTTGGCATCTTTAACAATGGGCATCTGTTCATCCGGGATGCCAGCGCACTGGGCGTCATTGACAAGCAGGAAGGTACTCAGCATGGGCCTGGCTGAGCAGCTGTCAAAGGGGAAGTCAGGGTGACAGGAGCTAGGGAGGGGTGGCTGCGGGTCACAGTATTGGGCCTTTCCTGACTCCAGGGATCACAGTGAGAGCAGTCCAAATTCAGAGAATGTCAGATGTCTGGTAAAATTGTCCCTCACCCTCATTTGAATTTCTGCTCTACATCCAAAGCAAAGTGGACTTAGTTTTGTGCATGAGGGGCATTGCGCATAGTGGCACAGCCTGGGCTGCATCCCTGTAGGGCAGTGCTATTGTCCTATTAGGTCTGTGTGGCTCAGGGACCATGCTGCTCAGGGACCTGCCCTGCTTCTCCTCACACACATGTACAACTCCCAGGTTCATCTCCCCCTTTCTCATTAGATGCTTTTAGCTTTTATCTAAAACTTAAATATCTGGCTGATTCACTGGTACATTTTGCAATCCATTTTGGCACATTTGCTTTTATGAAATTTTCAAATTAAAAAACATGGAACCAAATGAGGTGGATGAGTAAATCATGTTTCCCACTATGTGCAAAGGTTCATGTAGAGTTCTAGAACTCTTTGAACATCCCAATCTCTAACAGTGACCAAATTTTCTGAGCCTGATAAGAGAACAAATGATTTCATTTCCCAATTTCTGATTTTGTTTATGTGAAAGGGTCTACAAAGATTGGCAAATTAAACCACACTTACTCATTTCCTGATTTGCCTTTATTAAGAAGGCTCAAATTAGAAAAACTGAGGCTGATCCTAGAATATTCAGGTTATGTATATTGCTAAAGGTCAATCCCATTACAACCATTTGGATGCATATTGAGAATTACCTGTTTTCTCTTCTGCCTTTGTATTTTAAAAGACTAAATGAAACCAGTCCTAATAATTTCCTGAATTCCCTAATTCAATAATAATGGTGACACAATATGGATGTGATCCCTACAATTATAAGCCCAACCTCCAATAGAGATAAGTGGGTTTTCTGTGCCTAGGCCTCAATCTATTGTAGCAGAGAGAGTTCCTCCCATGTGGGTTGTCAGAAGGAGCCATTGTGTCTCTGAGCTCTAAATCTCCTGGTGACAAGAAAATGCTAAGAGACTAAACCATTTGGAGCATAGGGTATGTAATATTTCCCATTTCTTTTCTAGGCAGTCAAGCAGCCACCAGGACAGAAAAGAACAAAGACATTTTTAGCTGCCTCATTTCTGGCTGCCAGGCCCAGCTGCCCTCCTGTGATACCATCCCTGAGAAGCAGAGTCTAGTACTGGTGTGTCAGCAGTTGCTACCTCGACTTCTCCAGAAGAGGTTTCCCTACCAGGTGCAAGAGGAGATTGACTCTGCTCTCACTCAGTGTGGAGAGGCTGCCCGCCCAGACTCAGAAGTCTTTGGGGCCGCCAGCCAGCTAAAGGACATCCTCAGGCCCCTGAGAACCTGTGACCCCAGATTTGCCTACCGCTACCCAGACTGCAAATATAATGATAAGTTCTGAGGGGCTAAAGCCTGGCTGGCCTCAGAGAAACAACACACTTGGCCCTCCACTTCTCTGGCTGAGTTGCTGCAAGATTGAAAGCAGTAGCTCCATTTTAAACATTAGGAGAAATGCATATTCACTTCCCAGGGACTAATGATCCATCGTGCTACCAAAGCAGGGGTTGTGTGATACAGTGTGATTCCCACCCCATCCCAGGCTGGGATGTCCTCACAGATCCCAGAGGTGGGCATCAGAAGACCCCAGTTCGGACCCTCACTCAATGTCTTTGCACTTCAGTTTCCTCTATTCTGCACCAGATCTTGTGAGGGTGATAGAAGACAGAGTGAGAGGGCCCTGGGACACGTGCTCACCACCCCTGGTACAGGTGGTTACAAATTGTATTGTTCCCGAAGCATGCTCAGGAGGCTGAGGAGGAGGACAGGCTCCTGACCACTAGCACTTCAGAAAAGAGGGCTCCTTCCTGCTCCCTATGTGCCACGGGGTAAGGAGACACATGCCCGCCAAAGGGGCATTCCTGCCACAGCCACTTCTGGGCCATGCCGTGGTGCCCAGTGCTTCAGATATACTGCACATGGGGCATCTCATGGTGTGGGAAGGAGCCTGGGGTTAGAAGAGCAGCAACCAAGAGGACTGTTGCATTAGGCTGCAAGGCTGAGCCCTAGTGAAGGAGAGAAGGACAGGCAGAAGCTTGCTGGGCCACTGGCCTCAAAACTGAAGAAAAATTCAACAGGCTGTCAGATTGTCCTCAAAGAAAAGTGGTCATCAAGGGAGCCCTTTGCCTTCCACAAATGGACCCCCTTAGAATCCTAGCTGCATTTAGTCATTGGCAGGAATGGCCTGTGGGAAGCATGGCCTTGGCCTCATTGCAAAGATGGATTTCAGAACACAGCAGCTGGGGCCCCTATCCCTAGAATAGGAGACCTGTGAGTGGGAGAAGATTCTCCCTGTAAGCCACAACTGGGCACCAGGCCCAGCTTTCTCTACACACAGGACTCAAAGGAGTCCCAAGAATTTTCATTCACACTTGGCCTTACAGGTTCATTATATAAAAATGTTTTTTAAGGTCAGCCAATAGAATATATCTTAATAGTTTGTTAGTTTGCTTTTATACCTTTTAAGTATTTAGCCACATAGCATGTGGGTTTCCATGTGTGCTCTTGCCCCAACCCCTAAAACATTAGCAAGGCTCTTCTGGACCGTTGCCAAGCCCTTCTGCCAGCCCTCCTCCCCCAGTGTCCTCTCCATTTACCTCCAAGGTCACTTGGTTCTGACCTTACTATGGGTCTTGCTATGCCTATGGGGAAATTGAGGTCCAGAGAGAAGGAGTGATTTGCTGATATAGCTACAGAACTCCTGCTACCCATCCATGGTCCTCTTACCTTCCCCTTCAGCCTCTGCCTCTCACCCTGTAATATCTAATTCTTGTCTCTTCACTCATATTTAAAAATAGACCCCCCCAAAGCTTGATTTTGTGGTCTACTGGTCTGCCTTTTGACTATTGTGGTCACTGCCTAAAAGCAACCGTGGCAGGGGGGGATGACAAGCCAACATTATGGAAGAGCAGCCTTGGACTGGCTTGGAACTGTTGAAATGGCTGCCTTGTAGCTGGATATGGAGGCCAAAGACTGGCCACCCTTTCCTACCTGTGCAGTCATGGTCCCTCCCCAAAGGCCAGGAAAGAGGCTACAGCCTCCAGATCTCCCAGAGAGCCACACAGGAGAAAGAGTTTCCACAGAGACCCTCTGAAGCACAAGCCAGTCCCTAGTGTTTTTCCACTGCAAAATGCTTCCATGTGATGAGTGACTTTGAGTGAGGGCCCTAGGGAGTCTAGAAATGAGCCAGTATGTGGTCTAAAGTAAACTTCTAACCCCTCCCCTGCATGCTGCCCACCTGCAAAGGCAGAAGGAGACTACTTACTCCTTTCTCTCCTCCAGACCTATTGCCTGAGACTCTGAGGAATGTTCCTTCAAAATCATCATGTAACTCCTAGTCCTGCTGAGTCCAGGCAGAAAATGTAGCCCTAAGCCCCTCCTGAACCAGCAGAAAGAGAGCTTGTGCCCTAAACCACTTGAGTGCTCCCTGGAGGGAGTGGTTAGAAGATTTGTTTTTAGTATAAATTACAATAAGACTGTGTACAAGTACAGATGTGTTCACATTCACAGTGTAAGTCAGGAACTAAGAAAGGCAGAGCAGATGTTAGCAGGGCCTACATATGCTTAGGAATGGCCTAGAAATAGTTCCCCAGCTAGTGGCTTCCCCAGGTTTTGGAGGTCCCAAAGTTCCTTTTCTCATACACTTTCATGGCAAAGCAAACATATACTATTCTTCTCAACATGCTTAAAGACCATGGGCCCCACTCAGGTGCTGCCTTCAGGGAACATCAGCTCCCTTCCCTCAGCCATCTGCTGATACTCTCTCCCACTCCCTCCCTGCAGTGGGCACAGAACTGAACTACCCTGATCTCCCTTTAAGGAATAACTCTTGCAGCCTGGGAGTATAGTTAGCAGGGAGCCTCAGCTGTTAGCTACTTCAGGCTGTGCCTCAGCAGCACAGAGTAATTACACTTGGGGTCACATCTTTCCTAGAGCTTATCTCTATCCAGTGACTTGGCATGGGGAGGTATGAAGGACCAGCCATTTTAGCCTACTGAACAATAACTCTGAGAGGAAGTTCTCCTTCAAGAATTCTCCATCAAGCTGGTCAGGATGCTGTTGGTTCTGCATCACAATCTAACTTCCCTCTGCCTATCCTGCTTCTTCTGTATTCCTTTCTACAGATGCTGATCCCCATTAAACATTTTTCATCCCGTAGTGAGCTTAATGGTGGCCCCCAGAAAGATATGACTAGGTCCCAATCCCCAGAACCTGTGACTATTACCTTAAGTGGCAAAAGATGTGATTAAGTTAAGGATTAAGAAGAGGAGACTATCCTGGATTATCCAGGTGAGCCCTAAATGCCATCACATATATCATTTAAAAAGAGAGGCAGAGGGGGTTTTGAGCAAAAGAAGAGGGGATGATGTGAAGACAGAAGCAGAGATTGAGGTGATGTGGCCACAAGCCAAGGAACTTCAGCAGTCATGAGGAGCTATAAAGGCAAGGAATGGATTTTCCTGCAGAACCTCCAGAGGGAGTAAGACCCTGCTCACACCTTTATTTCAGCCCAGTGAAACTGACTAGTTTTCTGGCTTCCAGAACTATAAGAGAATAAATTTCTATTGTTTTGAGCCACCCAATTTGTTGTAGTTTGTTTTAGCATTCATAGGAAGCTAATATACACCCTAAGGTCCACCTTAGTATCTGCTTCCATGGAACCTATCCTGCAACATTCTCCAACTCCAGTATATTATGATCAATTCAAATGCAAGATCCAACATGACAGAGTATGTGATGTGTCCATATCCAAGGCTGAGGGTTTCATTTCTTCTCTTAGAAAATTCCAGGCATCATTTAAGACCCTTTCTGAATCCTATATTAACCCAAAGCTTTTCCTGACAGCATAGACCCCAGGGATCACTTTCTGAATCCTGTCATTGAACTCCTGAATGATGGGTTTGTGCCCTGTGTGAGACTAATCCCAAGGGTATAACAAAGAGATCTGAGTCCCACCCTCCCATGCATCTAGGAGCTCCCTGAGAGTGGCAATGTGGTGCTTTGTGTTTCCCATAGCAACTGGCACAGAGCCAAGCACAGAGCAGATACTTGGAAAATGGAGGAAAATGTTCTTGCTGAGGATAATGACTGTTTTCTAGCCCTTTTCACTTGGTGTTGTTCCCATACTATAGTAGCCATACATGGGTCAGAGCCACTTCCTTGGGAACAGTGCCTTCCCCACAATAGCACGGAGACAGGTGAATTAACATGACTTCAGCCAGAGTAAAATCATTGTTTTGCATTCCAAGTCCCCTATAATTTGATTGGAGGCATTATAGTGTAGTCCTGAGTTATATCAGCCACTGACTTTTAGACTGCAGGATGAGCACTTAATTCATGAGGCTCAGGGCAAACTGAGAATGTGAGATCCTCTGTTCAAAAATTATTAAAATTTGCAAGATGACGAGGAGCCAAAATGGTGGCCCAATGGCAGCCCCATTGCAGCCTCTCCTGACAAAAGTGGGGAGAAGTGCATGCAGGAACCACCATTTGGACCACTCCTCTCAAAGACAGTGCTGTAAGTCCACAGAGCAACTGCACAGGACACCAAGAGCAAAGAGGAGAAGCAGGAAGGGAAATCAATGGGGAAAACAGGGTCAAATCAACCCAATAGCCTAGAGTTAAGGCAAGAAAAGGTAGAGAGGAGGAAACAAAAGGAAAATTAGAAGGAAAAGGGGGGAAGGAAACCACACAAGAGGAGGAGCAAAAAAAGTAAAAAAAAAACCTGGCAACAACAAAAAAAAAAAAAAAAAGAAAAAGGACAGCATCTGTGGCTCAAAGAAGTAGGGTGCTGGCCCCATATACTGGAGGTGGCAGGTTCAAACCTGGCCCTTGCCAAAAATTGCAAAAAAAAAAAAAAAAAAAGCCCTGACAACATGAAAAAAACAGACTAGATCTACTCCCCCAATGGACCACAATGGAGCTACCACTGAAAATTCCAACCATCAAGAAATTTTTTAAATGACAGAAATGGAATTCAGAATTTGGACAGCAAGAAAGATGAATGGAATTGAAGAGAAAGTGGAAAACAGCAAAAAGAAGTCCAAAAGTTGTCTTCTTGAAAAATCAGTTAAATTAAAGACAAAGTCACCAGGGGAGGTGGAGCAAGATGGCAGAGGAGATGCACCCCTGAGTCAACTCTCCTGGTGATTTCAGGTGAGAGTGGGCTTATTGGATCCCTTCCGCATGGCATCCTTGCACGGATAAGCAGTGCAGGGCGAGCAGCAAAGAGGGGAATTGTTGGATTGGAAGTATA
>CAUYQV010097459.1:0-12698 GCA_963574575.1 Galagoides demidoff
GGACAACAGACATAGGAGAAGCTACGTGCAAGGCCTGAGAAGGAACTTTAACCAAACCATCCCCTGCTCAGTCAACAGTCAAAGCAAACACCCCTAGTGAGGATTTGTATAATGGCCAGGGCAGAGATCAAGGGAACAGCTGGAGCTCTGAGTATGGGCCGGAGGGCGTATACCCTAACCCTGGAGAGAAACGCCTCCGGGTGGAGATGGTGGGGGGGTGTGTGGAGTTCCTCTTTTCCACTGATTCTTTACCTCATCCTCCACAGAGAAACTAGAGGGGTCTAACCCCACCCCCAAGGGATCTCTGTGTGTGACCACAGACAGGAGGTTGGCCCCACGCAAGGCTCAGATTTCAGATTTCTCAAGGTTGCCAGGACCCTTAAAGTTAATGATTATAGACTGAATAAGAACTAATATACTTGCTCATAGAAACTGCTGACATTTTCGTTCTCTTCCTCAGCTTATCCCCTTGGCTAAATAAGAAAATCGCCTTCAATAAAAGCTGAATGGAACAAGCACTCAAGACCACTTGCTGAAGTCCCACAAGCTAGTGGTGGATCACGGTGCCCGCTCTTGAAAACTCTATTCCATGTGTCCGGTCTGCTGATCTCCCTCCAATTTTCTTTTCCTTTTTCCCTGTAGGTCGCCACCAGTTCCACAGGTCTTGAGCGACCCTGCTCCTGGGAAGAACCCTGGCAGTTTTAAATCAGCTCAGAACTCCTTTGCTTCCTCTGCACGGGGCTTTTCTGTGTGCTGCAACGTCGTCTCACATCATAGTACAGTCAAGCCACCTATTCACATATTTGTGAACTTGCCTAATTGATAAAATACTTTTTACTCCCAAACCAGTCCTCTCGGTGCTTTTGTGGTCAGCCATGAACATGCACGTACAGCAAAATGTCTGAACAGTCTGACGGGTTTGTTTCAGCTGAGGTCAAACAAGGTGATGCTTTGCCTCGCAGCTCTCACCCTGTAAGCAAGGGTCATGTTTTCCATATTCTTCTCATTCTTGTGGTGACTTCTTCATTTCCTGTGGTCCCCACAATAGTGTTGAAGTGCTATCTGGGGTTCAAAGTGCACAAAGCTTACAATTGCCCCTGATAAAGGAAATCGGAGGGGATTTCCAAAAGTTTGTAGGAAATGGAATTAAAATATAAAAATAGAAAATAGAAACTATAAACTTCATATCTCAACATAAACTCCATTAAGTTCAAGACACTGTTGTAAGTAATGATAATAGACATTTAGTCCATCTGTAAAGATCTGTGAGTCCTGAGAATTGAACCGTATCAATGAAATTTTTTAATACTAATAACTGAAGAAAAATGGGTACCCCTTAAAACTTTTTAAGATTAGGAAACAAAAAGAAATCAGAATCAAATCATAACCGTAAGGTAGAACCTAATGATTTCCTGTTGAGACTTGCACAAAATCGACTTTGTTTGATGAGAGGAATGAGCAGGAGTGTGGTCCTGGTGGCGAAGAACTGTCTAGGGAAGATTGCCAGGGTGTCTTTCTGCTAAAGCTTTGGCTAACATTGTCAAAATTCTGACAATATCTTTCTTTGGCTCTCCATAAAGTCAACAAGCAAAAGGCCTTGGGCATTCAAAAAGACTGGACAAAAATTTTACCAAAGGTTTGTAAAAACCTAACCCTGTATTTCCCTTGGGAGCAAAGGTTCAATATTCGATAATTCACTTCTCTTGCCAACTTTGTAGAACATAAGTACCATAACAAGAATCGACAGCAGGGCAGCCCCTGTGGCTCAGTGAGTAGGGTGCCAGCCCCCATATACCAGGCCCAGGCCAAACTGCAACAAAAATAGCCAGGCATTATGACAAGTGCCTGGTAGTCCCAGCTGCTCAGGGGGCTGAGGCAAGAGAATTGTCTAAGTCCAAGAACTGGAGGTTGCTGTGAGCTGTGATGCCACGCACTCTACTGAGAGCAACAGAGTGAGCCTCTGCCTCTAAATAAAAAAGAATCGACAGCATTGGGCTGGGCACAGTGGCTCACACCTAAAATCCCAGCACCTGGGAGGCTGAGGTGGGTGGATTGCCTGAGCTCACAGGAGGCCAGCCTGAGCCTGGGGGAGACCTCAGCTCTAAAAAATATCTGGGCATTGTGGTAGGCTCCTGTAGTCCCAGCTACTTGGGAGGCTGAGGCAAGAGAATCACTTGAGCACAAGAGTTTGAGGTTGCTGTCAGCTATGACACCACAGCGCTCTACCAAGATCAAAAAAAGAAAAAGTAAAAGAGAAGAATTGACAGCATCTATGGCTCCAAAAAAATAGCCATTTCAAATTGCTTATCAGAATTACCTTTGAAAAGGAATATGCCCTACCTTTTTAAATTTTCAGTAATATAATAAAAAATGTTCAGTTGATTTCAACGCACCTTCTTGAAGGTCAGGTTTTACATTACTGAGTTCTCATCAATATCATCTCATATTGCTGATAATGACTAGCTCGCTAATAGAGTACTGAAAGGTACCTTCCAGATGCGTGCTAGCTGTGAAGTGCTTCTCTCTTTATTTGAGCATCCCTGTACCTTCCTGCCTCTTTCAGAGCCCCTCAAAATACTACCTCTCTGCTTTGAAAGCAGCATCTTGATGGGATTTGTTAAACTAATTAACAAATTTTCAGAGAAAAAACCTTTTTTTGGCCTTTATTCAATATTTAAAGTGTTCTATTACTGGGAAGAGTTAAGAACATTTAATTACTTCTTCCATTGAATTAAAAAGAAAAACCATGGAACACATTCTTCTTAGTAAAGCTTCAGGAGAATGAGGAAGCAAGGATCCAATGTACTCAATTCTAATATGAAGGAAGTAGATGAGGAGCTAATACAAGGGGAGGGGGAGGAGGGATCCGGGATTGGGAAGGAGGTAGGGAGATGGGGGGTCATGGTGTGTGGCACACCTCTTGGGGGGCAAGACACAATTATAAGAGGGACTTTATCTAACAAATGCAATCAGTGTAACCGTTCTAATCTTAACGTCTAAAGTCAGTACTTATACTTTCTTAAATGCTGTAGCATTATGCTAATTTGAAATATGGTGACTTAAGCTTCCCAACTTGGTGCTTTATAAAATAGTTTTGGCTCATATAGGATTTTTACAATTCTATGTACATTTTGAAATAAACTTGGCAATTGCTATGAAAAAACCTGCCAGATTTTGATTGGTATTCCACTGAATTTATGAATCAATGTAAGGAAATATTCCATTTAAAAACCATTGAGTCTTTCAAACTATGCATGGGGGGCAAAGTAACCCATGTATAAAGTGAGTGTACTTTTCTATTTATTTAGTTATTTTTGAAATTTTCCTTAGCAATGCCTCATAGTTTTCAAAAAGTGTGTAAGCTCTGTGTATGTTTTGCTACCTCAAGTTTTTGATACCACAGCAAATAGTATGAATTTTCCCCCCATTTCTGGAATATCTTTTACACTAAGGCTCGTTTTAATCTACCACAGAGGCATGATATTTCCAGTGTACCTGGAGGATGTCCTGGATAGTGACCCAGACCTGTCTACAATGCTGACCAGGCTTGACTATCTCCCCACTCTATGTAAGCTCAGAGAATTATCCAGTTAAAACTGTACAGTCCTGCTTCCAGAAGTCTCACCCTATGCATGTATAGTGTAGCTCTCAGCAGAAACACAAAGGACAAATGCTGAAGCTGCTTTTGTTTTTGTTCTTCTGTACAGTCTCTTTTCACCTCAGTTTCCCTGGCATGCAATCTCCATTCTCCTTATTTAGTGAGACCTCTTTGCATTTGCCCACTTTCACAGTGATCTGTGGTTCCAACCAGAAAGCTGAGGGTGATATATATTCCCTTGGTTCTTCTCACAGGGCTCACATTCCTGTGTTGCATGTTTCCAGTGTTTGAAAATAATCATTTCACATGTATTATCCAATTTTATAGTTATTCATGGTGGGATTTAAGTCCAGTCTTTTTCTTTTATCATGGGTTGAGAACAAAGTTATGTTTTTTTTTAAACTAGAAATATTTGGAGATAAAAATGGTAGGATTCAATAGTATTCATAGCACAGTTGATCTGAAAAGATGTAATAATTTTTTTTATCCTTGCAGCGATCACCTAAAACTTGAATTGTTTGCATGATTCAAAATTTTATCCTGTAATTCAATAGTAGAACTGGTTAATTTATGATAATACAAGTAATCTCCAGTTTTAAATGCCATTATGTGGGCATTAGTTACAAAAAGGATCTTTGGATGAGAGTTCCAAGGACTCTTCTAGCAAAAACCCAGGTCCTATGATGTTCTATACTGAAAATAGTACTAGCTAGACACAACATACTGTCCCAGCCCCAAGTCATATATTAGCAGTGATAAGATTAAGACAAATGGAAGTGCAGTAAATAGGGTGTGCTGGAAGTTTAATCATGCAGTTAAAGAAAAACTACTTGTTTTTTAACCATTGACTGACTCTGTCTTTGAAGCTTGTTGCTGTGCTGTATTTTCTCATGCCTGAGATTTCAATAAAAGCCAGTGAGTAATGTCAGAGGAGGCCACACACTTATCTTTTCAGATGGAGTATTTGCTAGTGGTGGCCACCCTGTCCTTTAGTTTAATGCAACTTGACTGGGTGTTATTCATTTTGCGTTGAGTCACACTGACACCATTATTATTGTTTACTTTGCAATATAAATACCACAAACACTTATCTCTCCACGTGAAGCATTTGCTGGTGTTGGCTGCCCTGTCCTTTAGTTTAATGCAACTTGACTGGGTGTTATTCATTTTGTGTTGAACACCAACACCATTATTATTGTTTAACTTGCAATATAAATACCAGAAACACGTTATTTGACTCAGAGAGTTTTGACAGTAGATGGCAATGATAGCCCTTCTTATATTTGAAAATATTTTCCCAGTTAAATTCTTTTATTTTATTAGGCTAAGCAAGTGAAGCAGTGAGAGTGGAGAATTGTCAGTAAATTCTTGTCCCTTCTTTTCACCAATTTTGTTGTAATTTTCTTAAAGAGATAACATGAAAAGAAGTAATTGATCAGCCCATTTGATTGTCATTGTTTTGAATGTCTTCAAAAATTTCTTACCAGGAATAATATCCCAATTTTCTACACATTCTTTATTATTATTTTTTTAATTTCAGACTAATATGGAAGTACAAGTGAGCAGGTTACATTGTTTGCATTTGTTAGGTTAAGTCCAAGTTGTAGTTGAACTCTTCACCCAGGGACTGTGCTGTATACCCTTACATTATGCCTGCTAGATGAGAGCTGAGCAATCTGCCTCTCTCCTCCCTTCTCTCTTTCTCCCCCCACCAAACTTGAATTTGTATTTTCCTTTTCTGTAGGTGTGTGGTTGTTTATCTATTGATTTCATATTAGTATTGAATATGTTGGATACTTGCTTTTCCATTTTTGTGATACTTTACTAAGGAAAATTTTCTTCAACTCTACCCAGGTTAATATAAAAGATGTAAAGTCTCTTTAATGTATGTGTATATATGTCTTGGCATATACCAATAGTGAACATCTCTATTCTTTGTTAATTTGGGGATATTACTGAACAAGTAATTATTCTAATATAATGCACATGCTGAAGGCATATCATTTCTAGTATAATACCTTTCTACTGTGTTTTATATGACTTGATAAGTTGGACATTTTAAATGCAGATGGCAATGTAAATAGTAATTAATATTCTACTTGGCTGTAGGTAGCCTTTTTGAATAAATGCAATCAAATTTATTCCTGTGTTTTTAAAGTTCCCTTTGCTTAATTTTAAACTAAGCTGCTACTTTTCCATTATTTTCTTAGTGACATAATTTAAGGGATGATTTAGATATTTTAATGTTAACTCACACAACACACACATAAACACACTCAAGCAAAATTGAGATGACAAAGAAAGATCTAAAATATTTGTGCTTTTTAACATGGTCTTATAAATTGAGAATTTTTCTTTTTTAATATTATAATGATCGTATATTTTATGTTACTCAATACACAGAAATGAATAAGTACTTGACTTAATTCACTAGACCTGGAAACTAAAAATGGTGCATTTTATATTCCCTATAGACCTGCAATCAAGCAAGCTCCTTATACTAAAATTGTTCTCCAGTTTTAGGATCTGAGTTCCTATAGTCCGATGGAAATATACATGCGTGTATACCTCTGTTAGTCCTCAAGTTTCTTTCAGTCCAGAGTAAGGTTTGATTCTGCAGTTTGATGAGGCTTAGGGTTCTTTTCGACTTACCCTAGCCAGTTATTATATGTGAGATTGTTCCTTGGAAGGAATAGATTATACACCTGTTCTCACATACTATCCCTTCTTGAAGGGTATATGGGAGATGAGTGTGAAAACACGTGGTTCAGACATAACATTTTATTTTGACTTATAATTTCATGCCTTACTGTTCCTATGTAATTTTCTCTTTCCTTAATTAGATATTAAAAATATATTGCTGATTACAACACTCAACCTTACTGACTTTATTGTGCAAAATTATGGTTTTAAAATATTATCCTGGTCATGTGTGGATCATAGCCCTACTTAATTGGATTATCTGGTGTTGAGGCCTGGGAAAAGCTAGATTATTAATCAGCACCCTGAGGTTTGAAAGCCATTACACTTTGGATTATACTTGCCTTCATTTTCTCTGTTGTGTCAAATATGTCAGTCTTCATTCTTCAAGTGGAATGCCTGCTCTTTGAATAACATGCATCCATTTCTGTGTCTGCCTCTTGCTTAGCTAAATGTCTAGCAGGAAGCAGGTGCCAAATGAACCTTTGAAGCTTCCTCATTGAATAAATATTGAAGTTTGTGAAGTTTTTTTGGAGAGAAATTATTTGGTGAAAGAAAAAAGAATAAGTACTAAGAAACTAGAACGAGTTACTTCAATGGCATAAAGTACCTCTCAATACGATGATGGTAAATTTTGTAGCAGCCCTTTAGGGTTTTAACAGATTATCCCTGTGAATCTACTTTGGCTCAAACACAACTTGAGACAGTTCTTCTCTTGGTTCCTGTATCTAAGTACATGGCTCTTGCTTTTCATTTCATGCTGGTAGAAATGTTTCTGTTCTTCCTAGAAGCTCAGATAAGGGCTACACCCTAATTAGTATATGTGGTAAATCATGATTCACCTTAAGTGGAACTCAACTGCTCTTTAAAAACTCTATTACAACAGTGTTTTTTAAGTCTTTTCAGGCTAAAATAATACTATTATTGCAACAGAAAAAAAAAACTTGGTATTAATAACCATCCATTTGAAAGGAGCCCAAATTCCCAATAGTGGTGCTAATAACCTGTTTCATTAAATTATGTGTACTATACCTGACTAAAATAAAAGCTGCCATGATTTGTTCTTGCTATACTAACCATATATATATATATTTTTTTTTTTTTCTTTGAGACAAAATTTAACCCTGTCTTGTGAGCTAGTGGGCAGTGGTGTCATAGCCCACTGCAACCTCAAACTCCTGGGCTTAAGCAGTTGGCCTCTCAGAGTGCTAGGATTTCAGGCATAAGCCACTACACCTGACCCTACTTCATAATGCCCATAAGCTTATTTTCACCAAGACCCCTCTCATTATATTTGCCTAATCCAAGAAAGAGGTGTGTCCCTGTATAATTCTTCACTTCTGGTATCCTTTATTAGAACCCTTCTCTGGGAGTAGAAAGTTTATTATGTGGAAGAAATTAGCTGATTTCTCTCTCTTACATGAATCATCTATTAAAAAAAAATTCAGCCAAAAGCAATAGAGCTGGGAAAGAGCCAGAGGTCACTTGAGGTTAAAAGAATCTGAGACTTCTGTACTGTCTTCAAATAGTGCTTTTCTCCTGGTGGTAAGTCAGATGAATTGGAAGGCAGCTCCTCCTTAGATGCTCCCTACTCTCATCTCTCCATCCCCCAAAGACCTGAGCTAAACCAACTGGCCAAGCTTGGGAACAAATTCTTTTTTTTTTTTCTGACTACAATGCTTTGATATGGCTTTTTTTTTTTAATCTCAAAGCTGGTTTCAAGTGAAATGGAAAAACCAGACACTAGTTTTTGGTTCTAGGCTCCATACTGATTGTAATGTAAATAACAGGAGTTTCTCATGTTGCTTGAATGATTAAAAAGGCTTCTCTGCTGATCATTTTATTCTAGTGATTTTGCTGCCTTTGGGAACTTTGAGAAAGAAATGACTAAGCAACTATGACATTTCTTCAGCCAAATACCACTTTAACATGGAAGAGGCAAGACAGGCAGGTGGAATAGACTTTGTACATCTATGTACATTTTGAAAAGAAAGTTTTAGTGAGAGATAATTGCCACACAATAAACTGCTCACAGTTGAATTATATAATTTAGTAAGTTTGGGCATATGTGTAGGCATTAAAACAATCACTACAAGCAAAATAATTAACAAACTCACTACCCAAAGAATTTCCTCCAGCCTTTTTTAGTTCTCTCCCTGTTCCTGCCTCACCTTCATCCCTGGGCACCCATTGATTTTGTTTTTATCACCGTAGTCTAGAATTTTATATAAATAGGATCACAGTGTGTGTGCATTTGTGTGTCTAGCTTTGTTCATTCGACATAGTTACTTGGAAATGCCTGTGTATTTTTGTGGAGACCAATAGTTTGTTTCTTTTTACTGCTGAGCAACATTTCAATGCATGGATGTGTCACAATCGGCTTCTTCATTCATGTATTGATGGACTTTGGGATTGTTCACAGTTTTAGTTGCTATTAATAAGGTTGCGGTGAATGTTCTCACATGAGCTGGGCATAAACATATGCTTTTATTTTTCTTGCATAAATAACTAGAAATGGAAGGGCTAGGCCACAGTAAGTGTACACTGAAATTTTTAAGAAACTGTCAAAAGTGCCTTCCCACAGTGCATGAGGGTTCCAGTGACCCCACATGCAATGCAACAGTGAGAAGAAGGAAAAAGAAGAGGAAAGAGAGGAAGAGAAAAATCTGCAAGAAGGCACAGAGGAGAATGAAGAGGAGAAAATAGGAGGAGCAGAAGAAATAGTTCTGTGTACACATCTACAAGCTGAGAAAAACTACATTTGTTGCTAAATAAAATAAATTTTCTCTTATATTTAATACAAATCATATCTGTATTAAAATATTAGTTCTAAAAAATTTTCAGTTACGTTGAGAGAATATCCTCCACCAAAGTTGCCCAACAGAGCAATGCCATGGTCAACAGCGACAGATCTGAGTTAACAGTTCTGCTGTGCTCAATTATTGTCTGTGGCAGTTTGCAGAAAGCAGGGACTCTGCAAAAGTAGGGTGGCCGATGCAGGGGGGCAGCAGCTATAGTTGCCACACACTGTGCTCATCACAGCAGAGGTCTGAGCTGTGCATTTTCATAGCCTCCCTGGTCCACTTCTCACTAGATATTGTATAGACTATACAATATCTCACAGTAGACTATATATACAATATTTCTCACTGTAGACTATATATACAATATATCTCACTATGAACTATATATATAATATCTCACTATAGACTATATTACAATGTATCTCACTATAGACTATATATGCAATATCTCACTATAGACTATATATACAATACATCTCACTATAGACTATATATACAATACATCTCACTATATATATGTTCATAGACTTTTTTGCAGCCTGTACCTAGTCTCAAGTGATAGCAGATTAAAGGAAGGGTAGCTTATTTGGACACAGGTTTTCCCATTGTCACTTCCTTTCATTAACATTGTTCTAGATTTTTCCCTTCAGATATTTTTTGTATACATGGGAACTTTATAACTTCTAGGAAACAAAAGTTCCTAAAATACTCTTTCAATTTTCCCTAGGTTAATTAAGGAATAAATGGAGGACTTAAAACATTTCATCTATTAAAAATAAGTTATACTGGAGCCTGGTTTTCATTCTTTAGCTAGCTCATCAGGACACATGTTATTATCGATATTACTGATGAAGTGAGTTTTATATTGACTAGAGTTAAAACAAGGTTTTCAGAAATGGAAGGGAAATTACAAAGCATCTTTTAAGCCCACTGCAGTCACAAAGCTATCTGCTATCCCTGGAATGAGCAATATCATAAAACTTTTCAATAAGAGAAAGCCATCCCAAAGTCAGGATTAATTTTTTTCTCGGAAGCTTATATGAAATGCGGTAGAGTCCATCATGAATAGAATTCAAGTTGAAACTGTTTCAATACCTGCTGTCACAGAAATTTGTAAAAATATCCTGCATTTTGTAAAACAAAATATTGCATTTAACTCACAGATGGACATACCAGAGAAGTGTTATCTAAAAGTAACATCAGGAGCTTACTCTAAATAGCCCAAACAGAAAATCAAAACTGTCTGTAACCAGTATCAGTGATCAGGGACTCTGGCCTCAATGTCTCCAGGAGCAGAGCAGCAAGACAAGATAGTAAGGAAGTTAAGAGAGCTTGTCAAGCAGCTTGTGTGTTCCCTGCCTGTCAAGGCTGCTTTCCTGTGGGTGCCCTTTATACACAGAAATCCACAGGATGAAAGGGTCCCTCCGGCTCTACTGTGGGCCCAAATTTGCTCTGGCTTGGTCTCGCGTCTCTGTGGAATGATAAGTGAGGAGGAAACCCTGTGCCTTCTCTTTGGCTGACTCTGGATTAGTAGTTTTCCTATTTCTAATAAAGCCTATTCTTTAACCCAGGCTATGGGGCAATGTTGTACAATTACTATCAATACACCACAGGGGACACCCAAATGGCATGCACCTGAAAATGATAACATATTCTTTTAAAAATCAATAAAGTATCTCCAATAGAACAAATCCTAAATGCTTTATCTACATTTATTTATTATATTGCCATGCTTAATTAAAATTAGACAATCATTCTTATACAAAGGGTTTTCAAAATGTTCATAGAAAATGCATATTGTGAAAAAACTATGCGTGGATTTCAATTATTTTTTGCACCAGCATAAATTACACTAATTTTTATAACATGTCTAAAAAGTGAATAGTTTGATAAGACATCAGTTTGAAAAGTGCATCTATCAGAGCAACACAAATCCTGCAAAACTGAAACAGGTATAAGCATTAAATTTAGGGTGACGTTTGGATGAAAGAACAGTGACATCACTGATGCTTTATGAAAAGATTTTACGTATAATGACCACCCCCCAAAATCAGTTTCATACAAATGGATAATTTATTTTACCAAAAGATGAAACAATGTTGAAAATGAAGCCTTCGGTGGCAGACAATTCACACCCAGTTTACAAGGAAAAGATTAATCTTGTTTGTTCCCTAATTAAACAAGACCAATGATTAGCAACAGAAGCAATAGCCAGCACTATTGATGTCTCAGTTGGCTGAGCTTACAAAATTCTGACTCAAAAATTAAAATTGAGCAAGTTTTCCACAAGGTGGGTGGCAAAGTCATTGAACAGTTGAGTCCTGAAGACAAAGTATAATCAAAGTAGTAATAGCTACCAAGAGAGATGAAAGTGTCCCAGTCAGAGCAAAAGCACACCAGATGGCAACAGTTTATTGGAATGCTTGTACTTTTTTTTTGTTTGTTTTTGAGACAGAGCCTCAAGCTGCCACCCCGGGTAGAGTGTTGTGCATCACAGCTCACAGCAACCTCCAACTCCTGGGCTCAAGTGATTCTCCTGCCTCTGCCTCCCTAGCAGCTGGGATTACAGGTGCTTGCCACTATGCCCAGCTATTTTGGGGGTGCAGCCGTCATTGTTTGGCGGGCCCGGGCTGGTTTCGAACCCACCAGCTCAGGTGTATGTGGCTGGCGCCACAGGCACTCAGCCAATTTATTGGAATGTTCAAGGCATTTCTTGATGACTTTTTAGAGGGCCAAAGAAAATGTTTTTTTTTTCTCAGTTTTGGGCATTTTTGTAACATGCTAGCTATGTTGTTTAGGGGAACTGTTCTGTTGACATTTCAACATGCTGATGGAATCTTTTAAATTACTGGTGTTCAATGTAACAATTCTATTATTGCTGCAAAATAACTGTTTTTAGAAGAGGGTTAATACTAACTATCCCCTAAAACATGTGAAATGGATCTTTTGTGTGTCACATGTCAAAGTTTCAAACATTCCCTGGAGAGAAGAGAGGCAACTATGACTGTAGGGTTTTTAAGACAATACTATTGATTCTTGTTTTTCCTTGGTTCTTCCTCTGCCCTGGTAGAACCTATTTTGATCAACACTGCATTTAACACCACAATCTAGAAAGTGCCCTCATTCATATTTTCACAAAAGGCAGTATGAACCCTACAAGGATTGCAAATGTGAAAGTCAGTAAAGCGTTAAACCTGAATAGTTTACATGGGGCACCACAGACAAAGGTGCTCACGACAAGACAAAGGGGAGATGTTTGTCCAGTGGGCCTACAGAGTGTCGCCAAGGGAAATCCACGGTACCTTCTCAACTCACCAGCTGATAGAAAGCTTGGCTCTGTCTTCCATGAGGACATGCTCCAAGAATATTTTTTTAAATTTATTTTCTGTCTTTTTTATTGAATGGTAACTATGTACATTAATGCACTTCTGGGGTACAGTGTGGTGTTTTCACAAACAATCCGAAACACTTCCATCAAACTGGTTAACATAGCCTTCATGTCATTTTCTTAGTTATTGTGTTAAAATGTTCATATTGTACTCTTAGAAAGATTCACTTGTTCCCTTGTAAGATAAACCACAGAAGTGAGCCCTCCA
>CAUYQV010097460.1:0-12647 GCA_963574575.1 Galagoides demidoff
ACAGTCGGTATGCTACGCCTCCCAGCATGTGGGGCCTAAATGGTATTTCTGGAGTTCAGAGGTAGGAGAAATTACTCTTAGCCAAGGCATTCATGGGACTGGTCCTGTTGGACCAATGAGGTTAAAATAGGCCTCTTCAAACGGCAGGGAAGAGCACATTTTGGACTTGGTGAAAGAGACACAAAGAAGCAAAGATGAGGCTCGGCGCCTGTGGCTCAAGCCGCTGGGGTGCCAGCCACATGCACCCAGGGTGGCGGGTTTGAATCCCCAGCCCGGGCCCGCCAAACAACAATGATGGCTACAACCAAAAAATGGCCAGGCGTTGTGGCGGGCGCCTGTGGTCCCAGCTGCTTGGGGGGCAGAGGCAGGAGACTCACTTGAGCCCAGGAGTTGGAGGTTGCTGTGAGCTGTGATGCCATGGCACTCTACCCAGGGGGATAGCTTGAGGCTCCATCTCAAAAAAAAAAAAAAAAGAAGCAAAGATGAAAGGAAGGAGATGTGACTGGCAGGCCCGGCCACGCAGTGGCCTTAGTAGTCTGGTAAAGTATAAAATGGTAGAGATGAGCTGAAGTAGTTTCTGCATAGTCTTGAACATCAGTCTATCGAGTTTAGACTTACAGAAAATTTTTGCCACAGAGGAAACTTTTACAGACAAAGAGAGATCTTGCAGAGGTTATGCAAAATGCTGAAGGTCACAAAGCTTGGACAAATTCCCAGGCATCTTGTCCCCAGTCTTTGTGTTCTCTTTTTAGCCCCCAAAAGCAAAGGTTCTGACACTTTGCTACACGTTGGAATCACTGAAAAATCTTTTCTTCTTTTTTTTGAGACAGACTCTCACTATGTGGCCCTCAGTAGAGTGTTGTGACATCACAGCGCACAGCAACCTCAAACTCTTGGGCTTAAGTGATTCTCCTGTCTTAGCCTCCCAAGTAGCCAAGACTACAAGCACCTGCCATAACACCAGGCTATTTTTTGGTTGCAGCTGTCGTTGTTTAGCTGTTCCAGGCCAGGTTCAAATCCGCCAGCCTCGGTGTATGTGGCTGGTGCTACAGGTGCCAAGCCACTGGAAAATCTTTTTGAAAATAATACCAACTCCAGGTCTCATCTCTAGTATTCTAATTAAATTGGTATGGATTTTGGCCTAAGTGTAGGGATTTCTGTGATTCCAATCTGTGGCAAAGTTTGGGTACAGAGATAAAGGACAACTTCATTATGGTGTCAAGTAAATAGGTGTTTAAAGTACTAATTTATTAATAGAAAACAGTCTGAATTCTATTTACATAAGTAGTAATGAGAGGAAACGAGAGAGTAGTAGACCAGTAGAAAACTTCTCCGGCAACCTGCTGTAACTAGTTACCAGTGTTTATTACCTGCAAGTTATTAGTCTATAAGGGTTGGACTACAGTAGAAATAGACAGCATGAAAGACATAACAGAGATATTTTTAAAAATAAAACTAGTAGGGATTAATGAATAATCTGTTATGAACAGTGAAAAAAAAGATGAATGATTTTTTTAGGCCTAAGTAACTAAGCAGATGGTGAAGCCACAACACAGACTGAGGGACTGGAAAGGGAAGCAGAAAAGTAGCTTCCAGACTATAAATCTGGCTTCTTTTCTATCAGAAAAAACACTGAATATACAGTTAGATTAATATGTACAGGGTGGGCATAAAGTTCGTGTGCAGTTTAAATAGTTTAACATAATAAAATTGTATATGAACTTTATGGACACCTGGATATAAGATTTAAAGTACATGCAGAAAAGGGAGGAAAAAAGGTGTAGAAAGCAGATATGTAAGAAGAACGGTAGAATACTCATAATTACAGAAATTGGATGGTGAATATAAAGCAGCCCATTATACCACTCTACTTTGTACATCTTTTACCTTCCATAATACAGTTTTTAAAAAGTAAACAGAACGGCTCAGTATCTGTGGCTCAAGCAGCTAAGGCGCCAGCCACATATACCTGAGCTGGCGGGTTCGAATCCAGCCCAGGCCTGCCAAAAAACAATGACGGCTGCAACCAAAAAATAGCCAGGCGTTGTGGTGGGCACCTGTAGTCCCGGCTACTTGGGAGGCTGGAGTTGGAGGTTGCTATGAGCTGTGATGCCATGATGCCATGGCACTCTACCCAGGGCAAAAGCTTGAGGCTCTGTCTCAAAAAAAAGAAAGAAAGAAAAGACTATGCTGCCAACATAAAAATGTCCAATTAGAATAGGAAACTATTGAGGTTGAACTGTAATTTTCCCAGAAACAGTATATCATCAACAAGTAAGTTGCCCAGTGGTAAAGCTAATTAACTTTAGCAAAGAACCAGTTCAGAGACAGTAATCACTTGCTACTTCTATTGACCAAGCTTATATACAGCTTATATTACCCCCTTACTTTGATAGGCCATTAAAACAGTAACTGCTATATTCCATTCCTAAACACTAAAATATCACCCAGGAGGGAGGCACCAGTGACCTATGACTTTCAGTAGCACAAAGGCAAAGCTACAGTAGAATCTGTTTATATAGGTTTCTCAAAGTCCCATTCCATACTCTTGTTTACCCTCCTAATCAGCAGCCTATTTTCTAAGGTAGCTGATGGGAGCATAGTAGTCCATAACCCCCACCACCCTTTCACTTTCAACAGTCTAATGAGAAAGCCATTTAGTCAAACTGAGAGTAACAGAAAAGTACAAATGCTTTGTCAACAATAACTGTGTTACAGGCTTGGGTGGGG
Organism: Galagoides demidoff; assembly: GCA_963574575.1. Taxonomy (NCBI): domain Eukaryota; kingdom Metazoa; phylum Chordata; class Mammalia; order Primates; family Galagidae; genus Galagoides; species Galagoides demidoff. The sequence goes on from CAUYQV010097460.1 coordinate 2,731, forward strand.
GCCTGTGATAGCTTCCACCAATCTGCTTGGATAACCAGGAGGCCTCTTCCTTATCTCTGAGCTTTATTTCCTACTTTATGTACAAACCAAGGGAATTAGGTTCTAAGAGGTGGAGGACCATTTAGGAATATGTATTCAAGGTACTTAAAAATGCTCGTACCCTTGAACCAATTAGTTCTACTTCTAGGAAGGGATCCCAAGGAAACAAGAGATGGAACAAAGGGACTGCTTTTGCAATAGTAAAAAAAGAAAAGAAACAAAAAACAAAACAAACAAAAACCTAATGTAAGAAGAGAAAAATAAATTATAGTCATTATATGGTGCACTATTACACCACGTAAGAAAATGATGGGGGTTTTTTTCTTTTTTTCTTCTTGTCCTTACCCTCACCCCTTCCCTACTTCTCCGTCTGCTCTCCTCATCCCCCATGCCCCACCATGTCCTTAATTGTCATTAATTGTCCTCATATCAAAGCTGAATACATAGGATTCATACTTCTCCATTCCTGTGATGCTTCACTAAGGATAATGCGGAGGGAGTGAGGATAAGGACAAGAAAGAAAAAAAAAAGAAAATAGTGACTAATTCTCACATAAATTGGATTCGATTTTGACTAAAGTACATTACTTAAACACTAATTTTTACTTCAACTTGTTAATATGTTGTTTAGGATACAAGATACTGCATCCTCATTTAAAAGTGAATTATGTTTGTAATTTCCCCTTTATAATAATTTTTTTTTTCAATTTTGATTATCAGGTGTATCCAAATTAAGCAGAATGATTTTTTTTTTTTTTTTTTTTTTGGCCAGGGCCAAAAAAACTCTGGTATATGGGTTTTTAACCCTTGAACCCGCCACCTCTGGTATATGGGGCTGGCACCCTACGCCTTTGAGCCACAGGCACCACCCAAGCAGAATGATTCTGAAGTATTTCTTCTCTTGCTATTGTCTATAAGATTTGGCATAATCTGTTTTTTTAAATCATCTTTTATTTTTATTTATGAACATTAGTTGTCTATTTTTTGAGACCTTGGGAAAAAATAAGAAGAAAAAGTTAATTAATGACTCTACACTGAACCTCAGAGTCAAAGCATTCTATAATAGACATACTCTTGGCTCGGTGCCTGTGGCTCAAGTGGCTAAGGCACCAGCCACGTACACCCAAGGTGTCGGGTTTGAATCCAGCCCGGCCCGCCAAACAACAATGACGGCTGCAACCAAAAAATGGCCGGGCGTTGTGGCGGGCGCCTGTGGTCCCAGCTACTCGGGAGGCTGAGGCAGGAGACTCACTCGAGCCCAGGAGTTGGAGGTTGCTGTGAGCTGTGATGCCACAGCACTCTACTCAGGGGGGACAGCTTGAGGCTCTGTCTCAAAAAAAAAAAATAGACATACTCTTATTTGACAATGCGAATGTTACTTTCTTTGCATTGCTATTATTATTATTGCTTAATATTTCCTTGCAGCAATTGTCTGATTTCTCTTATGAATGTCTTTATCTTCATTCACTCTTTACGAGGTTTTTGTTTCTAGTCCTTACCTTAAACATTGTTATTGTTGTTAAATTTTAAGGCTTTTTGATTTTGTGAAGGTAAAAAGTGGAAACCTAGTAAACACATGTATATGTAAAATTTAAAAAATAAATAAAAAGAAAATGATGTTTTCAAAGAATGCTCAATAACGTGGAAAAATACTCCCTTTTGTTTTATGTTGCACCTGGACCTTATGGCCAGCCTGTATATGTGAGTGTATATGTACATAAATTCAGATTGAAGTAATAAATTCATTGTAAAAAGTCAATAGTGGCTATTTCCAAATGATAAAGTTAAAGGTACTATTTATTTTCTCTGCTATAAATATTCAATATTCTCTAAACTTCCTATCAAGAAATTTACACACTGTTAAAATTAGGCAAAAAGGTTCAGCGCCTGTAGCTCAGTGGCTAGGGCACCAGCCACATACACTGGAGTTGGCAGGTTCGAATCCAGTCCAGGCCTGCCAAACAATGACAACTATAACCAAAAAATAGCCAAGCGTTGTGGTGGGTGACTGTAGTCCCAGCTACTTGAGAGGCTGAGGCAAGAGAATGGCTTGAGCCCAAGAGTTGGAGGCTGCTGTGAGCTGTGACACCATGGCACCCTACCGGGGTGACATACTGTCTCAAAAAAGAAAAAAATTAGGTGAACAAAATCAGTTTTAAATTAGGCAATTGGCCAAATAAACCATATTCCAGGTAACTCTAACTTTGATCTTGGAACACATTCTTCTAACATCCACACTGTCTACAACAGAAGTACCAATATAAAACATACACTCTAACAAGAACTTTATGGAGCTATGTTTTTAGTTATTAAACAGAAAGGTCTAGTTTTATGCTATAGCATTATATTCTTTAAAATTAGAACTCATATCTTTCATCGTTCAGTTAAATGACCCTTATCAGCTACTGTTTTACTGCAAAAACTGCAGCTAAAGGAAGAATCTTTATATTTAATTCAGGAAAGGAATGCTTTATGAACAAGTGCATAATTTCCTTTTCAGATTCCTACAAGTGTTTTGAAGGGTACACAAACCCTACAGCCCCAAATGGTTACTAACTGGCTGGTGATCATACATTCAGAACCTCGGATTCCCCACCAGCAAAGTGAGGGGGTTCATCGCAGAGACTGACATTCCACATAAAGGTTATTTTTACTTCATTCTTACAGGAGTCCTTACAGAAGCCTTGCACTAGTCAGCTCCACAAACAGGATGGGCGGGAAATCCCCGCAGCGAGATGCAGCCCAAAAAGGGTAGGAATATTCAGAGATTAGGCTCAAGTCCTCAGCTCCCTAGGAGTCCACCCGGTCTTCTTGGACTACCCCTGCAAGGACCCAAGGACTAAGGGTAGTGGGATGTGGCTGAGTCCCCCTAATCAGGAGGGGTCTCCCTGCCCTTTCCCCTCATCTCGAAAAGCCTCCAGCGGCAATGCTAAGTGATCTCCAGCTCCCTGGAAGCCCGGCCTCCCCGAAGGTCCAGCGGTTCACCTCCGCCCTCACCCGGGGCTCACCAAGGGTCCGGTGCCATCCTGCAGATTCCGCCCTCTGCTCGTATACTTCCTGCTTGCAGCAGCTGACTACGGCGGCCCGCGCGGCTCACTTCCCGCAGTTCGGCCCGTCCGCGACCGGAGCCTGGAGTTTGCCGAGTGAATGCCTTGAGGTCTAAGAGCTATGACAGACAAAGCGAACGGCTCCTCCGGGGACAGTAGATTCGAGCAATTTACTCCAACTAGGAGACGCGAACTGCTGGGCTCAATTAAAATAAAATTGTTGAAAGAACCTAAGCATTTTCGCCGGAGCTGGGAGCACTGCAAGATCTCTATCAGTTACCTGATTCACAAACAAAACAAAACAACTGGATTGTGGTCAAAGGGGCACACTTACTAAGTTCGTAAACTTACTAACGCTGACTTTAAATGAAGTTTATGATATGTAAATTATACCGAATAAAACTTTTTGAAAAGCTTTAAGATTGTTTTATACTGCACAGGGGCCCAAAGAAATATCAATTATTGTATGTATTATTTTATAACAGCCTTCCCACCAATTCTTCTGTGCTTTATTACATATATTTAAAATGCTATTCATTATGTGCTTGGTTATATCGTTGCCAAAAAAGTCACTGACTCTTTAGAGGAATGGAGGAATTAGTTCTGCACATTTCATGCTATCCCCAGAGAAACAGCAAAAGGAAGCCCTCCCTTCACTTGCAGGAGCACAAACCAACTCGAACTTCCAACGCGGGTTTTCTGCGCGGAATGGACCTGCCGCGCATGCGCGAATGCGTTACCATAACGACCAGTAGACGCAGCACCCTACCCGGCTGAGAGCCGAGTGAGTAGAGTCTAGAAGCCATGGAAGACCAACTTTCGCCCGAGGCCCAGGTGGCGGAGCTGGAACTTGACGCCGTGATCGGCTTCAATGGTGAGGCCTCCAGCATTTCTGGACTGGCTAGTTTAGAAACCCCGACGACGTTTAGTGCAAATAGGGACAGTGAGACACCCGGGTGGCACCTGAAAGGCAGTGAGGGACAATGGTAACAGCCCTGACTAGGACCAAGCATGGGGCGACTAGTACAGCATCTCCAGCCCCAAGGCCTTGAAAAGTCACTTCCTTGCTCTGAACCTCAGGGAATGGGATGGCTTTTACCAGCTCAGACGAGCGCCGGCACCTAAAAGCGATCAAATGCTTCCTCCTTGGTCCGGGCAGATGAGTAAGGGTATTTGTAACCCTTCTCACTGGCTGAGGGCCCACGCATCCCGCAAAACCCTTGTCCCTTCTGTAACCAAGGATGCTGTGTCAGCCCCTGGGACTAACTAATAAATCTTCTGAAATCCCAGCTGATATACTAATGAGAAACGATTAGAAAGGGAAGTTATGTTTGAACGACAGCTTTAGAGGGTACTCGGTCCTCTAACCAGAAGGAAGGATTCTAAGTGGTGAGGATTTCAGACCCAGACAGAAGGAGAAGGGGACACTAGGGGGAGCTGAAGGGGTGAGATGTTTTGATCAGAGGCGGGGCTGGGTCTCTGTTCAAATCTTTTTTGTGACTGCCTATTCTTTTAGAACATTAAAGGAGAAAAATGCTGGAGTTCTGTTCATTTCGTTTTGGTTTTTGTTTTCTTTTGGGGAGATGAGAAAAAGCAATCCCTTTTTAAAAATGTGTTGTGATGCCTGAAAGTCTTAAAATTATAGTAATGTAAGATGCAAAACAGTCACCATTTAAACTTCCAAGCATGTTCTAGCACTCAGCTCCTGACTCTCCTTTTACTTTAACAGAGTTTGATAGAAAGTAGGCACTTTACATCTGAAATACCAGCCATCTTAAGACCTGTTTAAAGATCATTGGTAAAGGAATTGAGTAGCCTGCACTGAATTGCAAAGGGTCACTGGTGAGCCAGTGTATACCTGCATACATTGAATTCTGCAACCGAATTCATGCTGTTTTGTAGAGAGTTAACAGCAAATATATGGTAAATTATATCCTAATGTCTTCCGTGGCAATTATCAATTCTTTGCCTTTTTAAATGGCCCAAACTGATTGTTTTTACCTTGTTGGCTTTGTGATCATTTATATTCTTTCATACAGTTAAATATACATTTGGTTAGAATCACTATGTGCCAAATAGTATGTAAAAGGCAAAAGATTTATATGACTTGCAGAGAAACCAGAATATACATTGAATAGTATGTTATAGGCTGAAAATACAGGGGATCAATCCACAGTCTTCTTTAAGAAGAGTTTAGAAAACTGAAAAAATACAGGGAAATCAAAAGAAAAATCAGCCATCATATTTTTAAAGATATCACTGCCAAACTTTTGGTGTGCTATGTTTGAATATACATATAAAAAATACGTTTTTAAAAAATAAAAGTCGACTCAGGGCAGTGCCTGTGGCTCAAAGGAGTAGGGTGCCAGCCCCATATACCTAGGGTGGCAGGTTCAAGCCCCACCCTGGCCAAATACTGCAAAAGAAAATAAAAAAGAAAGAAACAAAGACAAGAGTCTCCCTCTAAAAATAAAAGTGGACTTGTGTGGTATATATTCTCTTACAATCAGAATTTTATTTTCAGTTAACAGTCTGTCATATAAATCTTTCCTTAGCAATAAATATAAGAAATAATAAAACAACCCTATCTTTTAAAAATATATACTCTATGACATAATTGTAATGTAATATTTAATATTCTACTACATATTGTACCATAATTTATTTAAATAATACCCTGCTTTTAAGAATTTAACATAATTTCCACGTATTTTAAAATGCTACAAAAAATATCTGCACAACTAAATCTTTTAGTGCTTTAACTTTCTTTCTTAGGATAAATGCTGAGTATATCCTAAAGATTTTTGATGTATCCTCCAAATGCTGTGTCATGTAGGCATCAGAAATATATACAAAAACATATTCAGAAGTATTTCTAACAGCATTATTTCTAATAGCTAAAAATTAGAAACAACCAGCCAGGTGCAGTGGCTTACACCTGTAATCCTAGCATTACAGGAGGCCAAAACGGGAAGATCTCTTGTGCTCAGGAGTTCAAAACCAACCTGAGCAAATCCCTGTCTCTACAAAAAATGGGAAAATTAGCCAGATGTTGCAGGAAACGCTTTTAGCCCCAGCTACTAGGGAGGCTGAGGCAGGAGGATCACTTGACCCCAGGAGTTTGTGGTTGCTTCATGTTAGGCGGATGCCATAGCACTCTAGCCTGCAGCAACAGAAAGCGATCTATCTCTAAAGAAAAATTATAAACAACCAAAACGTCCATAGAAAATATAAAGGACAAATCAGTTGTAATATACAGTACTCATACGCCAGACTACTATGCAGCAATTAAAAAGAAGGAACTATGACTATACAACAACATGGATGGATCCCACAAACAATATTGAATGAAAAGAACCAGACACAAAAGAGTTAAATGATATCATTCCATTCATGTGAAGTTCTAAAATGTGGAAATTAACCTACAGGAGTAGAAGTCAGAACAGTGACTACCTTTTGGGGAGAAACAGACTGGAAGAAAGTACATGGGAGACATCTGGAATGCAAAGTACTTCTTGGTAAAAAAAAAAGTTATTGAGTTTTCTGTATTTTGTCTTCAATGAAAATTTTTTATTTGAAAAGTCTGTACTAGCTCTCAGAAAAGATAATAGACAAAGCTTTATGAAAGTCTGGGAGAGGAGATTCTATTCTAGGATTGAAACATTTGATCTTCAAATTCAAGTAGTCTTGAAAATTGGGTAGGAAGCAATTGGTAAAGATTGAAGGCAGAATATTCCAGGTAGCAGGCATAAGGAGTCAAAGAAGAAAAAGTTCAGAGTGTGGGGCCTCATTGGTGAATGGCAAATAGCTGCACATGGCTATTTTGTTCAGGGACTGGCAGAATAACACAGGAAAGAAAGCCTGGGATTATATTTCAGAGGCCTTAAATTGGTAATTGAGATAACTGAGTTCAGACTTCACATGGAAACAAATTAGAATCAAAACGAAGGTCTCTTTTATCATAACACTAGAATTCACTATAGTGTTACCTTATTAAACTTGAATTTTAACTTGAAGGTATCAACATGTATTAATAACTGTACTTCATACTTCTAGGTATTGTATTTTGGCATGAATTTATTATTTAAGCAAACTAAATACTGTAGTGTTGAATGTGAAAACATTTCATAAAGCTGTAGTTATTGAGTTTGGTCACACACATCAATTGACCAGAGTAAACAGCCCATACGTTCTATCCAAACAGCTCTTATATAATAAAAGCCACAACAACAACAACAACAAAATAGATCTGGTGTCTGCAAACTATATCCAAGTGAGCCAAACTTGGCCCACTATGCATTTTTATAAATAAAGTTTTATTGGAACCCAACCCTGCCCATTCATTCATGCATTGTCTATGGCTGTTTTTACATGATGCTAGCAGAGATGAGTAGCTGCAAAAGAGAACATGGCCCACGGAGCTAAAATATTTACTGTATGACCCTTTATTAAAAATAGCCAGACCCTGGAAATAAATAATGGGCAAAGAAATATAAATGAAAAATAGAAATTGCTATTAGTTCAAAAAGTTTAAAAATGCTATTAAACCAATCTTTTCTTTTTTTTAACATCTCAAATAGGCAAAAGCTAAAAATGTAGATAATAGTATGGTGAGAGTAAGGAATGGTTCTCAATTCCCATTGCCAGTATAAATTTTACGACCTTTCAAACAACAGATTTGTAGTATTTATTACAATTTTTAATCAGGATACTCTTTGTGCTTTAAGAATTTTAATCACTTGTTCAGTTTTTCAGAAAAAATTGTATATAGGTAGGCTCACTGTGCTATTGTCTAGAATAGCCGAAATATTAGAGGAAACAACCAAAATTTCACTTGGTTAGAAATTCGTTTTAAAAATTATAGTCCAGAAATGTTTTGGAACTAGATAGAAATGGTGGTTACGCAATATGGTGAATGTACTAAATGCCACTAAATTATTTGTGCTAAAATGGCTAATTTTGTGTTATGTGGATTTCATCCCAATAATTATTTTTAAAATTATAATCCTTTTGTATGATTAAATACCGTATAATTCTTAAGAAAAATGAGCTCGATCTATTTGGAATAACAAAGAAAGATGTCAAAGATATATTAAGTGTAAAATGCAATTTGCCTAATAGTATGTATGATATGAGCCTATTATAGTTTAAATTATGTGTGTGTGTGTTGTGTGAGAGAAGCAGGGAGAGAGACTAGTGTGTGTGAGTATGTATGGAGAAGAGAGAAAACAATATTCATTGTAGGGGACAAGTCTAGTTTTGGCTACTTACTATCTGAATACCAATCTAATTTGAGGAGCACCCCAAGATAGGCAGGAGCAGGTTCCATTGCCTTTGGTGAGAGCCTAAAAGCATTTACTCATCTTACCTCCCTGGCAGCCAATTGAGAGAGATGTGATATAATAGGCTCAGCCAATCAGATGTCCCTACTGAGAAGTTCCACCGTAAGGAACTGATGCAAAGGAGCAGAGTGCAGTGTGAGTCCAGTGTTTCCTTAAATCTTGAGAGGTGTGGCAATGAAAGGTCCTTAGTTTGGGCCTTGCCTTCTCATTAATCCTGCCCATTTTTCAAGTGTGATTTTCTGTACTTCCTATCAATTCTGTAAGCTGTATTCCTTCCATGAAATATCTTTTTCTGCTAAATTTAGAGTTGATCCTTCTTGTTTGCAACTAAGAACACTGGTTACTAAATGCAAAGAAAGTAAATCTGAAGAAAGACACACCTACAAGTTAACAAGGTTATCTCTGGGCAGGTTATATAGCTAAGAGTAGAATAGCTGGGCCCTGGGGCATGTAGGTGCCTATTCATCCCTTATCAACATAGACACATTGTTTTCCAAAGTGATTCTGCCAGTTCTCCCTCCCACCAAGCAGCACTTGAGTGTTCTTTCTTCCACATTATCATCAATGCCTCAAACTGTCAGCCTTTTTAACTTCAGCTATTATGGTGGTTGTGAAATGGTATCTCATTTTTGACATAATTTGCATTTTCCTGGTTACATGTGAAGTTGCACAACTCTCTGTTTATTTACTTTTGGATTTTCTTCACCATAAATTGCCCATTCACTAAACTTTGCTCATTTTTCTGTTGGGAAGTTTGTGCTTTTCTTATTGCTTTGTGGAAGTTCTTTGTATATTATGGCGATAATCCTTTGTCTATTAATGTGCATTGCAAATATCTTCACCTAGATTGGGCTTGTCCTTTCATTTTGCCTTTTGTCATTAGAAGTTTTTAGTGCTTAATATAACAGGATAACTATATCAGCCTTTTCTGTTCAGAGCTGCTTGTATCATGGCTAGAAAGTAATTTCTTATGCCTTGTGTTTACATTGTCTTGTTTGCCACATTTAGGTCTTTGATCTACCTGGAAAGTATTGTTTGTGTGTGGTGTGAAGTAGAAATCTAATTTTGCTTTTTCCATATGGGTAGTCATATGATTGTTTATAAGGAGCCTGCAATTAGAAAAAAATAGATATGTTTTTAGTAGGAATAGGTTGCCCTTCAGACACAAACCTTGGTATTATAAGTTACTGTAGAAAAAGGAAATGCTCACAATTAAAATGAAAGCAATCATATATTCAATAACTACATTCAGCTATCCAAGCAAAAATATCCATTTAGCTATAAGAATCACATAATGTGGCTCGGCACCTGTGGCTCAATCGGCTAAGGCGCCAGTCATGTACACCCAAGGTGGCGGGTTTGAATCCCCAGCCCGGGCCCGCCAAACAACAATGAATGATGGCTGCAACCGAAAAAATGGCCGGGCGTTGTGGCGGGCGCCTGTGGTCCCAGCTACTTGGGAGGCAGAGGCAGGAGACTCGCTTGAGCCC